>JADLZL010001624.1:0-95994 GCA_015844335.1 Chrysopogon serrulatus | reverse complement strand
CTATCTGTATCTAAAGGACCGTCTAATTCATTTTGATAAGAAACTAACACTATTATTCAAATAACTTTTACTATACGTTTAGTTATACGCTATGTCTATATACATAAAAAAACAACGAACATAGAAAAGACAAAAACATCAATACATCAACACCATTCGCTTCTTCAAAAGTTAAGCAAAAATTAGTGCAGTTTCCATCAATGATCAATCCATCCAAGATTTGCTCCTGTACACCATGTAGGAGCCCCGTTTCCCCCCGACCGATAGCTGCAAAGGTTGGCGCTGGTGGCGATGGGGAGTGCCCATTCCCTTTTCCTGTTCGATAGGGCGACGACGAAACGCGACATAGACTGGGCGTCTGGGCATGCAGCGAGAGGAAATACGTCGACGCGGTCTCCTCGGGCGACGACCGACGAGGCAACGGCGGTGAGGGCCACGCTGGAGGTCAAGCGGCTGGTCAGCCACTCTCCGGATCCAGAACAAGATCGTCTGCAGTCAGGGGCATCGACTGCTCTGTCCAGTCAGCGGCATCCGACCGTTCACCGAGATCCAACGGCAAACGGCTCCCATAAGGGACAAGGCTTCCTTAGCGTCTGAGCCTTGGAAGCGCGGGGCCTTGGCTCAACTAGCACGCGCCTAACCCACGCGACACGGGCGCACGTCGGCGGGCGGCGGCCTGAGTCGGAGACGGAGCTTCGGCGCGATTCCTCCGTCGTCCTCGCGTCGCGGCGTCGACGGACACGGTCGGCCAGGACGCCGGGTCCGCAGGTCATTCCTCATCCGTCGTTGACTGCGGACTGCTGAGCGGCTGGCGGCTCCACGCCGCAGCTCCTCGACGAACGAGTAGAGGCTTCCGAAGAAGGCGGCCACAACGCCAACGTGGATCGACAAGGTGGACTACTACCTGCGACTTGGGGGACTCCGTCCTCTCGTTGGGCTGAGGTCTAGACTCTGGAGAGGTGAAGCGTGCGACGAGCGTGGTGGCAACCGGCATTGCTCGTGCGGGCAGCAACCGGCACAGGGCAGCCGAAGCCAGCAGATGTGTTAAAATGTATTGAATAAAGTTTTTTTCTCTGCATCAAAACGAAACATGCATGTTTGAGATGGAAAGTTTGAAAATTTCAGCAAAGCGTGCTCTTTAGTCGGTCATCACATTCTAGAAAACGAACTATACAATTTGCTCTTTATTCAGTCTTAATATTACAGAAGACAATCTATACAATTTGCTCTGCTTTTCTGTTCCCGTACAATCATAATTTGCCAGCACTTTACCTGCACAAATTGCTAAAAAACTTGTGCTTCCTATTCATTTTCCATACAACTGTAAGCAATGGCACAATTCTTAGAACACAGTACAAGCACAATTTGCAGAGAAGGGAGCCATGTGCACGCGGGAGAGACGGCACCGAGTAGCGACGATGGGGGTAGAGAAGGAACGACGCTGCTGCCTTTTACGCTTAACAGGCCGTGTTGTTGGGCCGGAAGGGCGTGCGAGGGGCTGGGCTCAGCTGGACTGTTGGATGGCAAGGAACAGCATGGATGGAGCGACTACCGGATGCAGTCGTGAGGGTCGACTGCAGAGGATCTTGTTCCCCGGATCCCGCTGTGCGGCTCGCGGTCCGGGCTCTTGGCCTCGTCTGCAGGCCGTTGCCGCAGGTCCTGTGCCGCCGTGCTCCATCGTCCGCGTCAACAGTGGCCACTGGCCAGTGTCCGGGTTCTTTTTTTTTCTTTTTTTTTTAAATCACGCCAGTGGCAGGGTTCGTCG
The DNA here is from genome assembly GCA_015844335.1 of Chrysopogon serrulatus. Taxonomy (NCBI): domain Eukaryota; kingdom Viridiplantae; phylum Streptophyta; class Magnoliopsida; order Poales; family Poaceae; genus Chrysopogon; species Chrysopogon serrulatus. The sequence continues at coordinate 94,229 of JADLZL010001624.1, read as the reverse complement.
CCGAGGTTGTTGCCACTCGAACAAGAAGGAAACACACATATATCTATTCCTATAAACACCTCTAAAGGACTAAGTCGGCGGATCATCACCACTAGCGTCTCGTCATCAACAAGAACATCACTTACCACTTAATGTCTAACCCCGACAAATCCTAGAAAAATTCCAAAAGAAGATATAAGCACTAAAATTTTATCCCTGAATAATTTTACCACTGGACCACAAGCCCATTTGCGGAAACACATATCTAGCTAGCTAATGCAACTGGGTGGCCATAATGGGCCTCGGTCCCTCATTTCTTCCATTGTGGCCCATAAGCACCAGTGCCGTTTGGTCCGTGCCGGCCTTTCTGCCCATTGCTTCTGAACCAAACAACCCTTGCCGATCAGGAATAGCAGGAGCAGCAGAGAGATGCTCCTGACAACCTCCCAATTCATTCATCAATCTGGCGCTATACCTTTATATGCTGGAGTGGTTCTGGAGAATCTGGTTGGAATCCTCACGGGTGACGATGACATTGCAGTAAGTGCTGCATGATGTTGATGTTTTGCTGGCTGTTGGTGAATATCAGGACATCCATCGTCTCCTTAAAACTGCTGGAGCAATAACTGTACGTTCTTGTGGTCCTTACGATAAGAAAGTCACAGGAGCTATGCCACAGGCCCACAGTTAGGCTATGAGGAGTATACAAGAAAAGTTTAGGGGACTTGACAGAGTCCACAACAGCAGAAGCTTTGATTAATTTTTCTGAAGATGCATCATCGTGTCAGGAGTATGCACAGGTACTACAAAGGATAACGGCACTTTGGGCCGTTTCAAGATCAGTTCTCTCGATTCCACATTTCTTGAGGCCACTTGATTCCGTATTGATTCCATATGTGAGAAGAAGGATAGAACAGCAGTTGAACCAAACCAACAATAAGAATTCCGTGATTCATGGTATGTATGCCTTTGTAGTCTTTTTGAGTAACGATGATATGCTTTAACAAGATATAATTATCTTTTATGATGTTTGATGCCTGTTCTGACTTCCGATGGATATAGCCTTCAAGGCATCTGATGATTTGAGTAAACTCCAAGCTCAAGATTGGAATTGGTCAATGTTCATGAATATGTGTTATTCTATTCAACAAAACTAATAAATATGTTTGTAATCACAATCCATGAGTAATATTGGGGAAAATATCTTTTGTCTAGTAGTTTTTGCAAGATGATTTGATCTAGGCATATACTTTCATCAAGTATTTGTTTTTCGAAAGATCGACTTTCATCAAGTATTAATTTGCTGTTAGAAGTTAGGTTGTCTAGTAGCTGTGTTTTGTTCAGTGAAAGCTGAATCAATTCAAGATTAAGGTTTGGTTGTCTAGTAGCTGTATTTTATTCCATTAAAGCTGAATCAATTCAACATCAAACAATTTGGGAAAGAGACAACCTGAACTAAAATCATAATAATGTATTTTGTGTACTGTAGCGGACTGTTTACACAGGAGCCAGTTTTCTCTATGGTCAGTTGGTCACAAAGTGAATTGGGCCTGGTGTAGCCACTTTTGTTTGGCTTTAGCACTCTCGCAACTGTAGCTACAGCGGCATAAGCTAGCCCTTCCGAACAGGTTTTCTATGTCGCTTTTGATATTTCCTTATCTTTTATAGCGGGTTCAGGATGTATGCTTAATGCAAAATACTAATTTTTCTGGTGAATAAAATTACATTTAATTTCTAAAAATCAGGAACTTCATGATTAAGTAGACATTGAATTTCTATGGTGGTTTTTTGAAAATCCTATTTATTTCTGGTTCCAAAAAATTTTGTTGGCTTGAGATCTTTTTTTTTTTTCTCGAAAACGCAAAAGATTTGCGCTTCATTATATTAAGAGAGAAAGGTTTTACATTGTCCGGTTACAAGGGTGGGAGCGTTTGATAAGAGTTAAGCGTGGCTCCCGTACCCCTCTTAGCACAACCCGATTACTCACGTATTAAACAACTAAGCTTCCGTGCTCCGGCTTCGATCCACTCGTCCGCTGTACGCTTGATCGTGTGGAGCAAGGCCTGCACCGGAGTGGCCGCGTCCCTGAAGCATCTGGCGTTTCTTTCCTTCCATATCTCCCAGGCGGTGATCGCGAAGAGGGAGTCTGCTCCCTTCCTTTTATCCCCGTGCCAGCGCCGTCGCCACCGGTCCCACCACTCCAGCATGGTGCCGCCCCCGATTTGTGATGCGTCTGCTCCGAGCACTGCTGCGATGTTCCACCAAATTTGTCTTGAGTATGAGCAGGAGGTGATGATGTGGTCGATGGTCTCCGGTTCTTGGTCGCACAGGTAGCAGTTGTCGTCCGCCTCCATGCCGTGGCGATGCCTCCTGTCCGCGGTCCAGTGGCGCTTCCTGATCGCTAGCCATAGGAAGATCTTTACTCTAAGTGGTGCCCAAGATTTCCAAATTCTAGAACAGCCGGGAATGGTTTGGGAAGTCATGTGCAAGGCCCGGTAGGCGGATTTGGATGAATATTTGCCGTCGGCCGCCCATCGCCATATTATCTGATCAACATCACCACTTAGCTGCACTTGGGATACTAAGTCCCATACTCGAAGGTATTCGCGCATGGCCGTCACGGAGAGGCCTCCGGAGATTTGTCGAACCCAAGCTCTATCCGCCAGGCCGTCGGCAACTGAAGTGTTTTCTAAGTCTCTTGGACTGACGAACGCGACCAGGGAGGGCGCGATGTCCCTGATCGCCCGGCCATCCAACCATCTTCCCGTCCAGAATGCGGTCGCTCTCCCGTTACCGATGATAGTGAACGTGGATGTGTCAAAGAACGTCTGCACTTCATGGGATGTGGAAAGGGGCAGGTTAGCCCATGCACGTGTTTCATCTGTATGCCGTAGCGAGCCAGCGACACTGCAGTGCGATGCCCGAGAGGTGCAGGTCGGGGATGCCAAGCCCGCCAAGGTCTGTGGGTTGGCTTGAGATCTTGATAGTAATAGATTGAATTTTGAATCCTTTAGCATTTTAATTATCTTCCATTTTGAAATCATCAGTTATACTATTTTTAGATCGATTAGCTCTATAAATGGAAAGTAGTCCTTAAGCATTTTTATTATCTTCCATTTTGAAATCATTTATACCATTTTTGGTGCGGCTGCAGCTTTGCATCTGTGCTTAAGGCAGCCATGCCATGGTGGTAGGCCTGGTGGCATCAGGATGGATGGCAAAATCTCTACTACTTTTCACACCCTCGTAGTAGAGACACGAGCACAGACAAACCAGAGCACAATGTGGTAGGAGGAACAAGGAAGGCTTCCTCAGTTTCCCGTGTTTTCAGACATGAATAGTTCATGGCATGAAGGCTTCCTCAGTTTCCCGTGAGCAGACACATTGATGTCTGTGTGCGATATCCACATACGCATCAACCAAAAGTTGGATTTGTTGATACTTTATAATCAGTTGTTATATAATGAGTGTCTCAACATAGTTGCTATCATATCCAAGTCACAAACTATTTTTAGGCTTCAAATTCATATTCAAACTTGGGTTGCTAAACAATCTTTGCCTGTGTTATATATGCCACGATTTCACTAAAGTTACCAAAAATCTTCACATAAGTTGTTACCCAATATAATAGACCTTCCACAATAACAAGCCATGCATGTATCCACCTACTACCACCTCCATCCGATCCTCTTGGGTAAAATATCATGTAACAAGTCAAAACACCCAATGTACAACATATTGATATGTCTATACTATTGAAGAACAACATTGTCTTTCAACATTTTTGTTGTTTTGCATTAGAGAGAGACCTCCCCCCCGCATTATCTTAGTTCACATTCCATGTTGTGACCATATAAATTAAAGAGCTTCAGCCTTCAGGTAAAGAGATATTTGAGTGGGAAGTCATTCGCGCGAGAAGAGAGGATAATTGTGTTGCTCTTGAGCTCGCAAACTAGCTATGAGAACAAAACAGTCGACAGTTTGGTGTTTCTTAGTTCCGGCTTGTGTGGAGCACATTATTGCTCGGGACTGTAATCCTAATACAGAGTAATAAAATGCCTCTCTTTTTCTCGCAAAAAGATAAAGAGATACATGCTATTGTAATTTGATAGAAATATAAAAAACCTCACTTTTGTATTTGAAAAAAATGTATTTGAAAAAAATGCCATTTCTCAACAATAATAGTACATAATTGTTAAACATCACTTGTGTAAATGTACCACCACATATTTGACAAAAATAAGTATCATCTTTAACCATACCTTATTGGCTCATCCTAAAATATCTTTCCTTCTCATCCTCTAAACCAGCTCGTGTCTAATAACCTTGCCTTCTCTCCCTGACTCCTAGATTACCTGTCCACGGGCTGCCATTGTACATGTACACGCCTCCCCACCTTCTGGCTTCTTGTTGTAGCTTTCCTATTAGGACTATGTTTAATTTGTTGCAATGGATATCTCACTGATGTTGCGGAAACTTGATTGATGTTTCTGCAAATGTGTACAAGCGTGTTGAACAAAGATGGACCTGGAGAAGTGCTATTTTTGGATGACCCTGTAGTTTACTAGATGGCGCAAATAGAAACTTTGGACGATGGTGGCACAATGAATTTCCAGGATATATATATTATTAGTTGATTCACACAAACTCAATTTTGTACAATCTATTTTTGAACTACTCCCCTTCTATCTCAAATTGTAAGTCAATTTAACTTTTTTGGAGAGTCAAAACATCTAAAGTTTGACCAATAATAGGTATCATTAGATTCCTGTTTAATTATATTTTTATAGTTTACATATTTGATGTTATAAATTTTTATAGTTCTCTCTACAATTTTGATCAAACTTATTAAGATGCTTTGACTCTCTAAGAAAGTAGGAATGGCTTAATATTTGAGATAGAGGGAGTATTTTTTTTGGGTAGGATCTAGCGGGCCCAGATTTTCTCATGCTATTTGGTCAAGGTTAAGGACTTAGTCAAGTAACTACATGGAATACCCACATCTGTCAACAATATTCACTGTTGTCCCAGTCCTAGTATATAGAGAGAGCAAGTAGTCATAAACCGTACCGTATCTGTGTTCTTATCAGCATCTCCTGTCATGTGCATTGTAATCACAAACTATTAAAAAGAATTCTACAATGATTCAACTGGAACAGCAAGAGCTTGTTGTGTGTAAAATTGATAGGGTCCTTCTGAATTTAGAACATTAATACGGAACTGTGTGTCTGTCTGGTGACGTTCACAACAACACATGACTGTAAACCTAGAGACAGATGGTCCACTAAGCAGGAGACACTATCGCACAATGTTGAAAAAGTCCAGGGAGAAGACGTGTACAGTAGTACTACTATGGAAATACCGCACGATCAGCTCAATACAGTGAACACATTTGAAGGAAATAACTTTATGATAAGCTGCATATAATCATCAAAGGATCAAATTGAAGTAATTACTTGTGTCCTGTGTGTTGTCGTTGTTACTATCCAGATATGTGCGCATCAATGATATACGCGTGTGTGGATTAGCTTGCTTGGTTTTGTTTAACATGCATGACCCGCGAGTAGAGACGAATTGGGAAGGGAGTTTTGTAGTTCCAATCATATGCACACCTGGAGACCTGTGATGGGCAGTGTGGTTCCGTCGTTCTCCGTGCATGGCTAAGCTTTGACGAATTTGATAGCGAATCTTTTGGATTTATATTTCAGAAAAGGAATCGCTTGACCCTTGATGCCCGTGTCCCTTAGTTATTAGACTAGGGTTATCCATTGAGTGTTTTTTTTTTGTTGAGAAAATCCATGGAGTGTTTTGTAATTTGTATAGGCTAGCTACTATAGCTATGGGGGGGCGCGGCCATCCAATTTATTTTTTTACAACTCTTGATTGAAATGTTAATTTCATTATTTTAATTAATACACTCAATTTTGCATGTTCGTCAAATGAAACATGAAACAAATTCGGAAATTGCAGTAATTTTTTCCCTCGAAGAATTAGATAGGAGTAGCTCCCATTTCAATGCTTGTTCGACGGTATTATGGACATTAATTATAATTTTTGGTGCCCGTTATGACTAAAAGTTGTTAACTTGCATTTTAGTCACTGGAAACATAGCAATTCTCTCTCTCTCTCTCTCTCTCTCTCTCTCTCTCTCTCTCTCTCTCTCTCTCTCTCTCTCTCTCTCTCTCTCTCTGTTTTGGTGAATCCATGAAATGGTTCTATCGGTTCAGAGAAGCACACATGTTGAGTTCATAGTTCTAGTAGTCCTTTTTCTCATTTTTTTTTCTATCTATAATGTGTCTCCACTTTAAGCCACGTTACGTTAAGAAATCATCTTCAGTTATGGTTTTAAATTTTAGCATCACCAAATATTTTTCTCCTTCACATTTTCTTTAAGTTTGTCCCAAATATTTTCCTCCGTCCTTCACATTTTCTTTAAGTTTGTCAAGGAACAATTAGGTATTATGTCTCAAATTTTTGGCCCTTAGATATGAAATAGAGGACGACACAGATCAAATCTCACTCTTTCTAGCTTATCTTCTTTCCCTTCTTCCTCCACCGACACCATTCTGACCCTGATCCCTGTCGTGCCACTTGCCCTACCTCCCTGCCTGCTCTCCACCATAGCTTAGATGCTTAAATTTATCTGATGTTCCTCTTTGTCATTGTCTTATTCGTCTCTAACCGCGTTTCCCCACCGCCACTGCCTCTCGTGCCCGGCTCTGGCGATGCCCTCTATGCCTCCACCACTGCCAAACTAACCCGCCCATGCCCTTTCCATACCCAACCTCTCCTTGCCCCACTTTTCCCGGCCGGTGACACTGTTGCATCACTGCTGGGCAGGTGAACTCCCCTAGTGATCGATCCCTCTAAAGCCTAACAAACATAGGTAAGTCCTCGAACCATGAACCCAAATCCCACACCCTAATCTTGCCGGCGTTGTAAAAGAAGGATATGATGGCATACTTAGATTGGTCTGAAGAATTCGAGTGACAGAAAGCTTTAGAATAACTGAGTGAAGTTAAGCTTTACTCTTTTTCTTTCAATGTTAAGTTCAAAAGGTGCCTTTTTTTTCTCTATGCCCCTGCCTGAAAGTCAGAAATGTCTTCAACAGCCAATTCTTCCCAGCAGCAGGCTACACAATTATTCCTGTATATATGTATCATATCATATCAATCCTCAAACATCAAAGTTGACACGGAAACAGTCCCTCTCTGATGATCGATGGGCGGTGTTCACATATCCAGCTTTTGGCCCACTGGCCTATATATGCACGCCCCCTTCACAGCTTCTTTTGCTCACTGGCTAGCTAGGGACATGTAAAACCTCCTACACTAGTAGCCCACCACCTTAGCAGCAGCCTGATCCAAGGCGCCAAAGGTAACAATGGCAGAACAGCACAAAGACCCAAACAGGGCAGCCTCCGATGGCCTCCCAGACGGTGTTGCGCCACCGCGGAAGAAGTCCAACGTCCGGTTCGCGTTTGCCTGCGCCATCTTGGCCTCCATGACATCCATCCTCCTCGGCTACGGTACATATATATACTCTTCATCTTAGTACATATAGATGTTTGATTTCTTCATCTAAGTATATAAATATAGATGTTTGATGTTTAATTTCCTCTCGCCTTCAATTAAGAGTCATGATGATAGATGTTTTAGCTAGTGACTGTATTTATGGTATGTTATGTCAGATAGTTATAAACCTTTTTATTGGTGTATTTCTAAATTCTACGTGGTTTCTAGATATCGGGGTGATGAGCGGCGCGGCGCTATTCATCAAGGAGGACCTCAAGATCTCAGACGTCGAGGTGGAGGTCCTGCTCGGCATCCTCAACCTCTACTCGCTCATCGGCTCCTTCGCGGCGGGGCGCACCTCCGACTGGATCGGACGCCGGCTCACCATCATCCTCGCCGCCGTCATCTTCTTCGTCGGGGCCTTCATGATGGGCTTCTCGGTCAACTACCCCATGCTCATGGCTGGCAGGTTCGTGGCGGGCATTGGCGTCGGCTACGCGCTCATGATCGCGCCGGTCTACACGGCCGAGGTCTCGCCGGCGTCGTCGCGGGGGTTCCTCACCTCCTTCCCCGAGGTGTTCATCAACTTCGGCATCCTGCTCGGCTACGTCTCCAACTACGCCTTCTCCCACCTCAGCCTGAAGCTCGGCTGGCGCCTCATGCTCGGCATCGGCGCCGCACCTTCCGTCGTCCTCGCGCTCATGGTGCTCGGCATGCCCGAGTCCCCGCGGTGGCTGGTCATGAAGGGTCGTCTTGCCGACGCCAAGGTGGTGCTCAGCAAGACCTCCGACACGCCGGAGGAGGCCGCGCTGCGGCTCGCGGACATCAAAGAGGCGGCCGGAATCCCCGCCGACGTCGACGGCGACGTCGTCACCGTGCCCAAGAGGACCGGCGGCGAGGAGCGCGTGTGGAAAGAGCTAATCCTCTCCCCGACGCCGGCTGTCCGGCGCGTGCTCCTGTCGGCGCTCGGCATCCACTTCTTCCAGCAGTCATCGGGCATCGACTCGGTGGTGCTCTACAGCCCGCGCGTGTTCCAGAGCGCCGGCATCGCCGACAAGAACAAGCTGCTGGGCACCACGTGCGCCGTCGGCGTGACCAAGACGCTCTTCATCCTGGTGGCCACGTTCACGCTGGACCACTTCGGCCGCCGGCCTCTCCTGCTGACGAGCACCGGGGGCATGGTCGTCTGCCTCGTCGGCCTCGGGTTGGGGCTCACCGTCATCGGCCACCACCCGGGCACCACCATCCCCTGGGCCATCGGCGTCAGCATCGCCTCCATCCTCGGCGTCGTGGCCTTCTTCTCCATCGGGCTCGGCCCCATCACGTGGGTGTACAGCTCCGAGATCTTCCCGCTCCACCTCCGCGCGCTCGGGTGCGCGCTCGGCGTCGGCGTGAACCGCGTCACCAGCGGGGTCATCTCCATGACCTTCCTGTCGCTGTCCAAGGGCATCACCATCGGGGGCAGCTTCTTCCTCTACGCCGGCATCGCCTCGCTCGCCTGGGTCTTCTTCTTCACCTACCTCCTCGAGACACGCGGCCGCACACTCGAGCAGATGGGTGAGCTCTTCGGCATCCCCAACATGGCCGGCGACAGCGACCAGCAGTCGTCGCCGGAGAAGGAGAAGAAGACCTTGAGCAACGTCGAGATGTCATCGACGCCGACGGCCACCAGTAGTGATATCAGAAACGAGTGATGAAGAAATTACGGGTCATGCTCATGCATGCATGCGCTGAGACAGAGTGACAGACGCGCCACCGGCCGGAACACGCGCGACGCATCAGTGCATCATTGTATCTCGCTCGCATGTAGTCAAAGACTTCTTTTTTATTAGTAATGTTCAACAAGTATAGGAGTACGTATTGCAAAAGATGATAACTTTCTTATTTGGCCTTTTTGGCTTCTTTCTTGTCTGTACGTACGGGTTTAGTAGGAAATTATTGCACCTGCAGGAGTACGTGGTGTGTTGACGTGTGCCGTGTAAGTTATAAACTATAGCGATGTCCTATGGTCTATCCGTCTGTATGGACTGCGAAGTCAAAGCACGAGAGTACAATATGCATGCATGGTGGTTAGGCTTGTTTGAAGTAAGCTCCCTAGCTAAGTGTTCTGATGCTAAATCAAGTGTGTCAAACAATGAAACAACTCAAAGCTTAAGAAATCTTCACTGGGAGCCACTTGTTGGCAGTTGCCTTGATTTTTTTTTTTTTTTTTGCATGTATTGGCACGTGCTTCGCAAGGAAAAAAAATAGGAACAAAGTACACTCAGTGCTAGACACAATGAGATGCTAGTTAGCGAACCGGGGGAACACTTCCAAGAAACATCGGATTCTACGGTGGCCTTACTCAAACAACATCTTAAGTATACCCTAATCTTGTCGACAATATTGATATTTGGGTTTGGGAATGGGATCGGCATGGCTTGTTTTCAGTCAGATTTGCCTATCGAAGCAATAGAATTCTAATGATCAGCTAGCAAGTAATGCTGATGGTAATTAAAGCGGCTTCCTGGAAAGCATTATGGTGCCTACACACTACTGGAAACCGGCTCAATGCCGAGTGTCATATAGTTTACCGAGTGTTTTTTTGTCGGGCACTCGGCAAACCTCCAATTTATCGAGTGCAACACTCGGCATAAAAATACACTCGACAAACCAGGGGTTTTGCCGAGTGTCCGACACTCGGCGGTGAGGTGCAATAGTTTGCCGGGTGTCGGACACTCGGCAAACTATTGCACTCGGCAAACGATGACGGAGGTGACGCCGTTAAGGGTTTGCCGAGTGTCAAGGGAGGACACTCGGCAAACCTAGGTATTTTTGCCGAGTGTTTTTCAAAAACACTCGGCAAAACTTTATTTTTTTTTGGTTTTTTTGCTTTCAAATTTTTTTTGCTAAACTTGTAAAATATTGGGGCCACTATATTTGATTCTAGACCTTTTTTTGAAAATATTTAATATATAATATTTCTTTATTCCATTAATTTGAATTGTCCCCGGTAAAGTAAGTTTGCACTACAAGTAGATCCGATTATTGAATTTAATGGATCAAAAAATGGTATTCATATTACTAAGTCCAATTTACGGCCGTATCCAGAGATACACCCAAAATTTCAAACTTCTTATTCACGTAACACATGCGGGCAACGTCGTGCAACATCTTTTAAAATTTTATAAAATGCAAATAAAGTCGAAAATCATAAAACTTCGCGAGATGTCTTCATTTCGTAGGCAGAGGCTATAAAAAAAAAAAATTGCAAAGGATTTCGAGTACGTGTGCACGCTATCGCTTAGAAAACCTACACAGCGTCACATGAAATCATGAAACGCCCTCGTTGTTGCTTGGGTTTCCAAACATCTTCGAGCCAATGTTCACGAAACCTTCCCATTTTTTTTTCCATAGCCTATGCAGATGAAATGAAGACATCTCGCCAAGTTTCATGATTTTCAGACTTTATTTACATTTTATAGAATTTTAAAAGCCGTTACACGCCGTTGCCCAAACGTGTTACTTGAATAAGATGTTTGAAATTTTGGGTCTATCTCTGCATACGGCCGCAAATTGGACTTAGTAATATGAATACCATTTTTTGATCCATTAAATTCAATAATCGGATCTACTTGTAGTGCAAACTTCCTTTACCGAAGAAAATTCAAATTAATGGAATAAAGGAATATTATATATTAAACATTTTCAAAAAAAGGTCCAGAATCAAATATAGTGGCCCCAATATTTTACAAGTTTAGCAAAAAAAATTAAAAGCAAAAAACAAAAAAAAGTTGCCGAGTGTTTTTGAAAAACACTCGGCAAAATACCTAAGTTTGCCGAGTGTCCTCCCTTGACACTCGGCAAACCTTGGAAATAAAAAAATTGGTTTGCCGAGTGCCAGATCGGGGCACTCGGCAAACCGTTGCCCCAGCCCTTTTACCAGCTCGACCGCCACCCTCACACATGCGCGCACACACACCGGCCGCCACCCTCACACACGCACGCACACACACCGCGCCTCCGGCCTCCCGGCGCCGCGCCTCAGGCCAACCGCCGCCGCGCCGGCCAGGCGCGCCTCCGGCCCGCGCGTCCCCGGCCAGGCCCCGCGCCGCCCCGGGCAGGACGACTCCGGCCCGCGGCCGGCCAGCCGGCCCCGCGCGTCCCCGGCCAGGCCTCGCCTCCGACGCCGGCCCGCGGCCGGCCAACCGGCCCCGGCCAACCGGCCAAACAAAAAGCCCACCCCTCCCCAAACCCTAAGTCCCTTGCGCCGCCCGCTCGACTCCTCCCCCTCCCAGAACCCGCACAATGCTCCGTTTGGTCCCTACTAGGCCACCACCCATCCCGGCGGCGCACCCACGCCCCGCGCGGATCTAGCGAGGAAGACAAAAATCAAGGCGACGGCGATGCAGATAGTGAGGTGGCGAGGATGGTGAGCGGCGGCGGTGCTGGCCGGGAGGCAGCGGCGGCGGTGCTGGTCCGGGAGGCAGCGGCGGCGGTGCTGGTCCGGGAGGCAGTGGTGACGGCGCGCGCCCAGAAGGGCTAATGGGCACCAGGTCCATGGAGGACGAGGCGACCACAGCGGCCGTCTTCCACAACCCAGGGCTCAGCTTCGCGGGCTCCGGAGGTGCCGGCTCCGAGGAGGACGAGGCCGCAACGGCGGCTGCTGTCCACGACTGTGCACTAGCTGTGTCACGCAGCCATTGTGAGGCGAGGAACAGAGTGAGCACGAACACCTCGACAGCCATCTGTTGCAATGGATTTTGATTTTGTTTGGGTCTGTGGGATCTGTTGATTTTTTTTGGCTTGGATTTATTGCAGGAGCACCGTAGGAGGGGAATCGAAAGGGCATGTTGGTGCTGGCTGTTAGGTACCTACTATTTATTATTTATCCATCTTGGTCTTTTGTTTTTCAGAAAGTGTTGAGATTACACGAGAGAGCAGATTTGAGCATAGAAGTATATGAAATTGGTACTAGGTTAGAAGCAATTTAGTGAGCCTGTGTGTTTTACATTTGAAAAGGTCTGTTCACTGTAGGTACTTAGTGTACTGGAGGATTAATTTTCTGCAAGAGCATTCTGACATTCTGTTAATAAATCGTTTAAATTACATGCTTTGCAATGAGTGACGCATGAGTTGATAAATCCATCAAACTGCATCATGACATCGGAACCCAAAAATAGATGTTGTCTGGAAGAAAAATTACTTTGTGTATTGGCAGGTAGTACAAAGTTGGATAACAATGAACCAGCACCTACTGCTAACTACTATCAGGTATTTCATCACTTCATGTCTTCACTGCCACTAGACTGTATTATGTCTGAGTTGGTCGCTGTACTTTTCTGCAAGGAAAATACGCACGTCTTCTATCAATCTAGCAATAACAATGGACACTGCTCTTTGCTTGCAATTACTGTTTCCTATATGATCAAATGATAAGCCTATCAAAAATTCATAATCACTGCATACAAAGAACACTGCTCTTTGCTTCCAGGCTTTACTGTATATGTATCTTCAGCTGTCTAATTGGCGGGTTCTGATGAAATCTAAATAAAAGCATGATTGGTTGCATCCCACTTTTGTTATGCGATGTTGCATGCTGCTTACAAGATTGAACCTGCTATTATTATTCCTGGTTGCAATTAAAACTCACAATTTTGAGTAGCACCATGCATGTAGCCTCTAGCATTAAAAGTGGACCCTGCTCTTGGCTTCCAGACCTTGCTGTTTTATTCTTTTAGTATTGAAATTAGTAAACTTCAGTACCTTTGTTGCATATTGGCCATCATTTAATTACTAGCTGTTTATTTTCGAATACTTAGGCTATATATTATTTTGTTTCCCACAGGTCCATGACAGTGCTACAGTTGCTCATGCTCATCTATCTCAGGTAAGTAACACAAGGTGACTGGGTAGGAGTACAACCAACTCAATTTAGTTACAGATTTGCATTGTTTGTTAGATTCATAGGAGATGGTCAACACTTTTAATTTATAGTAGAACATGTCTTTGCATATTCATTGCTTTGTTCAGTGACATCAATTTGTGACTTGCCTACTCACATAAACAATAGATAGACCTTTGTTACATATGGCCCGTCATCCCATAATTATTTAATTAATACTAGCTTTTTATTTTCAACTCGCGTTGCTTGTCTTGGTTTTGCATTGAATTTGCTTTTTTTGGTGGTATAGTATGCTCTTTTGCATATGTATTCTGTATGTACAGATGAGTATTTAATATACTGAAATTTTATAAACCTGACAGATGGCCTGGATCTGATATTTTATAAGCCACAAGTGCAGGCTAATTTGTCATACTGCGAGGTAATTGCATGTCCTCAACCCTCCCTCCAAGCCTCCCCTTTCTTCTTGTGTGGATCTTTCTTCTTGCATGGATCTGGGCTACTTTTTAGTGATTAAATAGGAAACCTGAAAAGAGAAGGTACTTCCATGTTCTTCCATGATATATAGTATGGTTGACTTGTCAATGATGTTTACTTATGTATGCGTTCCCTTGCAGATAACCAAGAGCGGTGCTGCCCTCCTTTGAGAAGACCACAAGCTGCTGCATGAGTGATGTAGTGCCTAAAAGTTGCAAGAGAAAATTTAGATCAGTGAAGTTTGCATCTGTTGTTATATTTGTGTATGACCAGGGTGCTGTCATCAATGCTAGTTGATTGCACCCTTTGACTTGAGCATACGTTGGATTTGGTCATTAATGAAATTCAATTGTATTGGATGGTGTTAATGGGGCTGACTTATATTTGTTTCATATGAGTGGTTGTGAAGGATTTGTCCAATTAAAATTGCTACAGTATGTGATATGTGTGATATGTGGATAGAATAGAAAAAAAAAAAAATTGCCTTTGCATGGTCGATTTGCCGAGTGTTTTCTTAAAAAACACTCGGCAAATCGACCATATGCATTTGCACCTGGGAACAAGGTTTGCCGAGTGTTTTTTAAGAAAGCACTCGGCAAAACCGAGGAGATTTGCCGAGTGTCGGTCGTCCGACACTCGGCAAACCCGCCGTGCCGTTGGGAGTCCGTTTGCCTCTTTGCCGAGTGTCCGACACTCGGCAAACGATTTGCCGAGTGTCCGACAAAAACACTCAAAGAAATCTCTCATTGTTGGGCAATTTTTTCACCGTGTGCTCTTTTCTTTGAGTGTTTTTTTAAAAAACACTCGGCAAACCGCTTGCCGAGTGTTTTATAGGGTTTGCCGAGTGTCAAAGACACTCGGCAAACCTCCCTGCTTCCATAGTGACAACACCCAGCACTATTTCTGGCTCGACACAGTGTTCCCATTCACCTTCTCCCTTACATCTATACTAAAAAATTCCCCGAGCGTTGCCACGGTAATTACGAAGAATTTAGAATCAAATTAAGTAAAAACAGCATGGATACCTTGCATTAATAAGTTGAAAGTTAGTGGAATGACCTGGCTAATTAGTGGGAAATAATGTGGATAATTAGTGGAATATGCTGTGGATTGCTTGCATGTCTAGATAGAACTTATAGTGGGGATTGACTTTACAAGAGATATAGATTACTTTACTATCACCATTTTCTATTTCAAATTGGTCTGATTTGCTCAAAATCAAGACATAAACTATTGGAGAAATAATTACACAATAACGGCGGTCACTACCCACGGCACAGTTGAACATAATATTTTGCCATGTATACCTCTCTGCCCTTTCTTCTCATTATACATACAGTGTTAATACAACATAGGTTACTAATCAACTGAGTTACAATATGAGTAATAAGGACTGTGAAATCCCGGCAGGGAGGAGTTTTTTTTAGTTAAATGCATCAGAGGTCCATTAACTTGTGAGCAAGTTTCAGTTAGGTTCATTAACTTAGAAAGTGGTTTTTTGGGTCCATCAACTTATAAATATGTTTCAGTTAGGTCCATCAACTTACAAGTTAGGTCCATTAACTTAGAAAATGACTTTTTAGGTCCATAAACTTTATATGACATATCATTTAGGTCCATATCCCTCCATGTGGGGTTTTTGCGCTGATGTGGCCTGCAAATTTGTCCATCTGAAACAGCTATTGATCGTTTATTTCGTCAAACATGTTGTGAGTGAATGAGCAAGCATCGCCTCCGCCAATGCAGACGTATGGCCGAGCCGTCGCGAGCACGCGGTCGCGCGGGCGAAGCGGTGCCACGGCCACGAGGAAGCGTGAGTACGCCGCCTCGGCCGCGGCCGGCGAAGCGCCGCCCCCATGCCACGACCACCACGGGGGCACGCCGGCGAGCCCCGCCGCCGCCACGGCCATGAGGGCTGGTGGCGCGATCGCGCGCCGTCCTGTGCTTGGTGTTCACGACAAACAAGAGCACCAAGAACACTCGCCCACCCATATGCATTGGTCTTGCCTGTAGGAAAGAACTTTGCTAGGAAAGCAGTAGAGCATTTGTCCCATATAGTGTTGGTTGCCTTGTTATTATAGAACCACTATTTTGCTTTTTCTAGAAGTGAGAATGAAAAAAGACGGAGTAAAATAGCATCTCTTGGTACTCCTCTGACAGTGAAGGTGCTGCAAATCTCTAGAAAGTGTTGTAAATGTGTACTTGTATCTTCATGAGCCTTTCCACAAAACTGACTAGCTTGAACCATAGTGACAAGCGCAGGCTTGAGCTCAAATCCATTATCATCAATGTTGACATTAGGTCCAGTGCAGATGTTATCGGTTGTTGGAGCAGAGAACTCGCGTAGCGTCTTCTCGGCCATAGCTTCAAAAGCTGGTGCTAAATTTCCTGATTCATCTGATTCTTCTCCTTCGGATGTTAGAGCTTGATTCCTCGAAGATTGAGCTTCGGTGGAGAGTGTTTTTGATGGTGATTCAAAAATGTCCCTCATATTAACAAACTTCCTTCTTCGTAATAGTCTCTCTAGATCTTCAACATAATTGTCCGGGAGAGCAAATCCGTTCATTCATTTATTACCCTGTATAAGATATACAAAGAGATAGAACAAGGGTAAGCCTGTTTAATTTAGAGGTCAATTGGGTGATCGGTCTTTTTTATAATGCATATATGTTATCAATACTTTCCTAAGTTTTATTAGCCTTCCCCGGCAACGGAGCCAAAAATGCTTGTTAGCATTTCTAACGTCACTGCAATAAATCTCAAATTCCTATCCCACGCAATGACACTAGAAATATTGGTATTAATTAACTTGCCTTTAGCAACTAGCCACTAGCCTTTTACCTTTACTCCTAACTATGAACTAGGTTGTCATCCCCAATTGTAAAGCTAGGAATGATCATGGTACTAAATCTTATTATTTTATGTGACTAGACGTAAATAAATAAAGATGATTATAAACTAAGAATGATTCTGCAAGCAGACAGATAATTATACTATTGTAGCACTTTACCTAGAGTATTACCGGTTGTCATTTATATTTTACCACTGGGAAGGCATTGCTAAGAAGCTACTTCATAGTATTGATAACATGTATATGTATACGCATTGAATAGACGATGTAACCAATGTTATACACTCTACTAATAACTTGGGGTAAGTCATAAGATAAATAATATGATAATGATATAAATATAATGATAATGAGCCATTGATCAATCATCTTCTATTGATACTAATCCATCATAGCACTCTAATCATGTCGGCGTTGTCTAATCAATTAATAGAGAAATAACTCCTAAGTATTTAACTACATGTCAAAGCTACGTTAACTAGTGCAAGTACATCTAGTAATCATTGTGTTGACACTTGTTATGATCCAAAATTTATTAGCAATTACCATTACCTGAGGAACAGAATTATAACAAGAATAGGGTTATCATTAACAATTTCCACGAGTTTTGGTGATTTGTGCATTTTTCAGGGAATTATTCAGAAAAGACTAAAAAGAGGGATTTGAGTGCTTATTTACCACGAAACATAACCGCGACAAAAGGATATCACCGAGGAGGACTCGGGAAGACTCCGAAGACACCCGAAGAAGTGGGGCCCGCAAATGCTTCAGGGGGGCTACCGCCCCACCATGGGGCCGCCCGGCCCCTAGGGTGGCCGCCGCTACCCCCCTTCGAACCTTCTCCCCGCCGCCTAGGGTTTTCATCCTGGCCGCTTGTTAAGTCGGTTTGATCTGACGGCGCGTGTTAATCCCACCGGGCTATAAAAGGAGGGCCATACCCCCCCTGGAGGAGGCCAGATCAAGAGATGAAGATTCAGAGCTTTAGATAGAGATCCACTAGATCTAGGCTAGCAATCAAGATAGAGGAGATAGAGAGGAGAGTAGAGATTCGGAGGAGCCCCTACTGTCGGAGCGCCCCGGAGTCAGTATTCGTCTGATTTGGCTCCCTCGCCCCGAGCTGCGCTTCGAGGTACTTTTGTATTTAATATTCTCGATTCAAGTAAGCGGCGTTTATATTCGTTCTTTAGTTTGCAACTCATATTACATTGAGTACTTTGATTTGGGTAGCTCCTAGGTCAGAGTAGTTGTCGTAGCGTAGACATGGTGTCTGGGTTATGATTACTTGTGAATGTCCCCTGATTAGCCGGATAGTGGTAGCTCGCGTAGGTGACTCTATAGCTACGTTGAATCCTCTCGTAGTCCACTTCCCGTTGATAGGGCCAGACAGGTGCCGATAGGTGTCCGGTAGGTAGATTACTCTGTTTCTTCTCCTATTCGGATCACTTGCCCGATAAGACGATATTATACAAAGTTTACCGGTGGTTAGAACTAGAGTGCATTAGCTATTTCCTCGTTCTCGATAGTTTTCTAAGTTGTTTGTGCCCCGTAGATTAAGAAGTATTAGGCTAGATCATATTTCACCTACTGTTCCTTTGGGTTCGATATTAAAACCGGGTTGATCTTGGTGAAGTGCTATCAGTATATATCTGTGCGCTTGCGGATAATCTGATTATAATTATTATTAGGGTGCAGTTAATTTATACCAACAAGCATTTCTGGGCGCCGTTGCCGGGAACGGTTTGCTGATTTTGATTTAGCCTATCTTAGTCTATAGTTATCCTAAAAACAAAAAAAAAAAAAAAAAAAAAAATATTATGGAAAACGAATCGCAACTTTTATATCAATATGGAGCACCATCGAGATCGTACCTCCGCCAATAGAATCTTCTAAACCTATCACATCATCGGCTATGAGCTACGCCCGGGATTAATTAAATTAGTCCAAGAACATATCTTTTTCTCGGTAACACTAGCGAAAACCCCGCTCCCATTTAACTAATTTTGAGCAAATATGTTCATGTCTGCAAGATTAAGGGCATGGCTGATGAAACTTTAAGATGGAAACTCTTTCCGTTTTCATTAACGGGTAGAGCCAAGAAATGGTATAATCGCCATGTTGGGAGTAGTCAAGGAGATTGGGAGATATTACGAAAATACTTTTGTCTTAAATTTTTCCCAAAGAAAAGGTCGCTAAACTTCGATCTGAAATCATAGGATTCAAACAATTAAGTAATGAATCGCTAGGCAAGGCTTGGGATCGTTTTGATGGTTTTATAAATTCGGACCTAATCTTGCTTTACGGTAACCCATGCTTTTACAACATTTCTTTTTAGGCCTTGATGATAAAAACAAAGAATATCTTAATTTGGCCTCGGGAGGAGCATTTATGTATATTACTGTTGATCATGCTAAAACTATTCTTACTAATATTTTGAATGATCTCCCCAAGAAAAAAAGAAGAGTTGTTAGAAGAAAATTCTCAATTAGCTAAAACTGAACTTTTACTTGATTTATCTCAATCAGTAGTTGAATTAAAACCTAAGCTAGTTGATGAGATAGTTCCGAATTCTACGTGGATGTTTGAAATAGAGGATGATTTCTTTAATGATTTTGGGAATACTACACTTTATAGTAAAATTATTCAACCCCAGCAATCTAGAGATTTTAATTTCAGTTTTTTCACATCCTGATGATTTAAAATTTCTTAGAGAAATAATAAGAAATTTGATTTTTATTTTGGGTGATGATTGGTTGACAGAATCTGAGCAATCCCCGATATAATTCGTCTTGATTCACCCTCTGTTAATATAATGCTTTGCAAGTAAATTCATATCCTTTTGAAGCTTTATATAACCCAGTTGTAGGAGTCAACATTATGTCATATTCTTTTGCTAGAAAATTCTTAAAAGACATACCATTAATGCCTACAAATAAATTACTCAAAAATTGTTTAGGACACATTATTCTTAGTGTAGGAGTTTTAAGTGCACTTCCTATTGTTATTAATGATTTCCGTATTTCACTAAATTTCTATATCTTTGATATGTGGGATTTTGATGTAATGATTGGGGTACCTATAATCAAACTTCTTCGAGAAGGTCGTAATGGTAAATTAAATGTCAAGCTTGGGAAGGGATTTAATTTCTCAATACCTATAACTCATACAAGAAATGTTAAAGCGAGTCCTTCCCTGAATCAAATTCAATAGAAGAGTTAAGGCAGTTGAGTATAATACTTTTATTCAACCTGATTTAGAAGATGATGCCCAGTTTTTCATTGATGAAGAGGAGGAGGACCTTATTGATCCCGAACCTCTTGATGAATTACTAGAACCACAAAAGCCCTCTATTGAGCTTAAACCATTACCATCTGGTCTTAAATATGTTTTCCTAAATAATGATCAAGAATATCCTGTGATTATAAGCGATAAACTCTCTGATGAAGAATCTTATAAATTAATAGCAGCTTTTAGAAAAACATAGAGCCGCTTTTGGATATTCACTCCAAGATCTCAAAGGGATCAGTCCCTGTTCTTTGCACCCATCGCATACCAACCAATCCAGAAATTACACCTTCAAGAGAGCCTCAACATAGACTCCAAAATGCGATGCGAGACGTAGTAAAGAAAGAAGTTTTAAAGCTTTTACATGCAGGGATCATATACCCAAGCACCGCATAGCGAGTGGGTAAGTCCTGTGCAAGTTGTACCTAAAAAGGGAGGAATGACAGTTGTCCGTAATGATAAAAATGAATTAATACCTAAAAGAACTGTCCTTTGGATGGCGAATGTGCATAGATTATCGAAAACTAAACAAAGCAACAAGGAAAGATCATTTTTCTCTACCTTTCATTGATGAAATGTTAGAACGTCTAGCGAATCATTCTTTCTTTTGTTTCCTTGATGGTTATTCAGGATATCACCAAATCCCTATCCACCCCGATGATCAAAGTAAAACCACTTTTACATGTCCCTATGGAACTTATGCTTATAGAAGAATGTCTTTTGGATTATGTAATGCACCTGCTTCTTTTCAAAGATGTATGATGTCTATATTTTCTGATATGATAGAAGAAATCATGGAAGTTTTTATGGATGATTTTTCAGTTTATGGAAAAACTTTCGATGATTGTCTAGAAAATTTAGATAAGGTTTTGCAAAGATGTGAAGAAAAACACTTAATCCTCAATTGGGAGAAATGTCATTTTATGGTTAGAGAAGGAATAGTGTTGGGACACTTAGTGTCGAAAAGAGGTATAGAGGTAGATAAGGCTAAGATTGAAGTAATTGAACAACTACCTCCCCTGTTAATGCAAAAGGAGTCCGAAGTTTTCTTGGTCATTGTGGTTTTTATCGTAGATTTATAAAGAACTTTTCACAAATTGCTAGACCAATGACAAGATTGTTAGCTAAGGATGTACCTTTTGACTTTGATGAAGAATGCTTGGAATCATTTACTGTTCTTAAGAAAGCATTTACATCAAAGACCAATCATCCAACCCCCTGATTGGTCTTTACCTTTTGAAATTATGTGTGATGCTAGTGATTATGTTTGTAGGGGCAGTCCTAGGACAAACAAAAGATAAGAAGCATCATGCAATTGCTTATGCTAGCAAGACAATGACGTAAGCACAATTAAATTATGCAACCACTGAAAAAAGAACTTTTGGTCGTTGTCTTTGCTATTGATAAATTTAGATCTTACTTAGTTGGAGCTAAAATAATTGTTTATTCTGATCATGCTGCTCTTAAATATTTGCTCACTAAGAAAGATGCTAAACCCCGACTAATAAGATGGATTCTATTACTACAAGAATTTGATTTAGAGATTAAAGATAGAAAAGGAATAAAAAATCCTGTTGCTGATCATTTGTCTAGAATGTATTTTAAAGAACCACAGGAATTACCTATAAATGATTCATTAAGAGATGACATGCTGTTTAAAGTAACCAAGACAGACCCTTGGTACGCGAATATTATCAATTTTATGGTTGCAGGTTATGTACCACCTGAGAAAATAAGAAGAGACTCATTTATGAAAGTCGTCTCCACATGTGGGATCCACCTTACCTCTTTCGGGTATGTGCCGATGGATTACTCGGAAGGTGTGTACCAGTAGAAGAAGGCTTGCGATCATTCGAAAATGTCACTCATCACCAT
Source organism: Chrysopogon serrulatus (assembly GCA_015844335.1). Lineage (NCBI taxonomy): Eukaryota > Viridiplantae > Streptophyta > Magnoliopsida > Poales > Poaceae > Chrysopogon > Chrysopogon serrulatus. The sequence continues at coordinate 72,367 of JADLZL010001624.1, read as the reverse complement.
ATGGAGGTCATTATGGGGCATTCCGCACTCATGCAAAAATCTGGCAGAGTGGTTTCTTTTGGCCAACTATGTATGAAGACACCAAAGATTTCATCCGAAGATGTGGAGCATGTCAGAGGCACGGAAACATCAATACAAGAGATGCCATGCCACTCACCAACAACCTTCGATTGAGCTCTTTGATGTCTGGGGAATTGATTACATGGGACCCTTTGTGAAGTCAAAGAATTATGAGTATATTTTGGTGGCAATTGACTATGTATCCAAGTGGGTAGAAGCTATGCCATGTAAAAATGCTAACTCCAAACATTCAAAGAAGATGTTCGAAGAAATCATATTCCCAAGGTTTGGAACACCTAGAATGGTTATAAGTGATGGAGGAACGCATTTCACTGATAAGAAGTTTCACTTATACCTACAAGCCCATGGAATACGACACAATATCGCTACTCCATACCATCCTCAGACAAGTGGTCAGGCAGAAACGTCCAATAAGCAAATCAAGAATATTCTCCAGAAAACAGTAGATGAGATGGGAACTTTATGGAAGGATCGGTTACCAGATGCACTATGGGCATACCGGACAGCTTACAAAACACCTTTGGGTATGTCACCATATCAATTGGTGTATGGCAAGACCTGCCATTTACCAGTTCAATTAGAACATAAAGCTCACTGGGCTATAAAAAGATGGAATATGGATTTGGACGCTGCTGGAAAGAAAAGAAAATTGCAATTATCAGAATTAGAAGAATGGAGAGAAAAGGCTTATCATAATTCGAAAATCTACAAAGAACGAACGAAGAAATGGCATGATAAGAGGATCAAGAAAAAGGAGTTTTCACCCGGAGATAAGGTATTACTTTTTAATTCCAGGTTCAAATTATTCGGGCTTGGGAAGCTAAGAAGTAAATGGGAAGGACCCTTTACCGTCGTGAATGCGTCACCGCATGGAGCAATAACTCTACAATCAAACGAAGGTACGTTATTCAAGGTAAATGGGCACCGACTTAAACTTTATTTGGAACCATATGATTCAGGAGTAGTGGATGAAATTGATTTCATCCAATTACCAACTTATTAAGGTCTATTTTAGTCCGGTACGAAATTTTATCCGAATATATATCTAACAGAATCATAGGAGGATTCCGAGGCACCTCGCAGAAGGGCACCAGAAGTGGGCCCTGGGTGGGGCCGGCCGGCGCGCCTAGTGGGGCCGGGCGGCGACCCCCTCGGTGTCCCCCTCGTCCCGTCTTTTCGTCCCTCGACCTTCTACCCTCTTCCTACGTATATTCACGTATGTTTGACGCGATCGGATATACTTTCGTGCGGATCACGTAGAACCTAGGTTTTATCCTCATCCCGTCTCCTAAAAACCCATATAAATACGTACCTAGACCTCCTCAACTTTATTCCATAACCAGCCACCTCTCCTTCCTCAAAAAAAAGGGAGCTCTCCAGTTTAGATCTATTAGCAATGGCGAACAAGGCGATCGTCTCCTACGGCACGGACTTCAACAAAGATCCCTAGCGATGACTCGAAGGCCCTCGTCCTCGCACAGCTGAAGCCCCTCGCCGTTGTGCCGCCGAAGCAAGCTGCAACACCTCAGCGTCATGAGCAAGTCTACTACGTGTAAGATCTAGATGCTCTTCCTCCACCTCCCGCAAGGCTGATGCTTGAAGGAGGCGCTAAAGGGAAGCAGCCCATCCCTCGTGGTACCAAGCTTCTTGCACCCGAGCTAATGAGCGACTCGTATCGGTCGAGACCGACAAGAAGGGTAACTTGATATGCGCTAAGTACACCAATGCCTCTCGCCCTTACATTCGGGGAGTTCGTGCAAATCCTCGATGAAGTATGCTATGTTGAGCCTATTGCACCTAAACCCAAGCCTAAACCTAAGAGGAAGAGAGCAAAGATCAGCATTAGCATTGGAAAAGGTTCCCAAAGCACCAACCTTACGCATTCTTAACGAGAAATTTGAAGGCCTCTCCAACCTTGTCAAAGAGATGGAAACGTCCAATAATTTGAGGGACAAGCTCATAAATGAGTTAGAAGAGAAGGTTGGGATTCATGCTAATTTACTCCGCAATCTTAAGCGCGAAAAAAGAAAAGCTTGAAGGCGAGGTTGCGGCTCTTAGGGCCGAAATTCGGGGCCTCAACAATGAAGGGCAGCATTAACTTGCCTAGTTATCCAATAAGGCACACTTCCGCTAGATTAATGAGTCGGTCAAGTTGAGTCGGTTTAGGTCAAAGCCTAAAGAGCTAGGGGCTGTCGTTAGCTCGATCATTAAAGCGTCTGTTGAATTATTTTTACCACCACTATGAATGAATAAAGTGCCTTATTTTATTAATGTGTGTTATCTACTCTACTCTCTAATTTTGGAATATTTTGTCTCCACATATTGTGCGAGAAATTTACGAGAAAAACAAGTGTGGGGAAGCACAATCAATCACGAAGCAAAAATACGATCGGAAGAATAGCGTAATCCGAACCATCATCGAATCAACACCGCGCGCACGCAAAGCGGGAGCCACAGGACCCCCGAGGTGGGGCCGGCCGGCTCCCAGGTGGGGCCGGGCGACGCCCCCGGCTCTCCCACGTCTCCTCGTTTCGATCACGCTCAGGTTCAACTTAATTACGACTTAAATACATGTATTATTCTGCATTCTGATCTGAACCATGAATCTCTATATTAAAATGCTTTAAGAAATAATAAACCCATTCAACCCATCACTTGAGAAATTTAAATTATATATCGCTCTAGAGTTGTGTTTTTTATGAAATTCAAAAGCACTTCATGATTGATTAAGTTATTGTGGAAAATAAGGTAGTTAAGATAATGATCACTCATTTTCTGATAATTTATCTTTGGAGATTTTTTTTATGAAAACTTTAAACTTTTTTTAGCTTCACTCCTCTTTTTATGGCATACAATAAGTCTAATCATGGTTGAGAGTTTTATCATATTCCCAGTGTCACATGTTAAAATAATTCACTATCTAGAGCAGTATTATGACGGAGGCATGAGCAAATCAAAAGAAATCTGAGGAAATAAAAAGGGACAAGTGTCCGAAACCTCAGCGAGATGGATCACGAGGAAATAAAAAGGGACAAGTGTCCGAAACCTCGATCAAAATAAGAAATATAAGCATGTGCTAAATTAAAAAAAAAAGCTTATGGTACCTCCGACATAATATGCCTAGAAGTGAGAAGTCTTTCTGATCTAGGAATATGATATTTCTCTCCCACATTATACACACTATTGGTGCCACTACAAGAGAGAGATGCAGCCACGTTTTTACAAAATAACCTCTACTCCAAAGAAACATAATTACAGAAAGGTGTAATCAATCTTAAGCTATCTTACTCAAGAATTACTTAAGAATTCATGATAGACACTTTTGAATCTCACAATACATGATTACTAGACTAGTGCTATATAATTTAGGTCCCAAGTTACGTATTGATGGTATCCATTACTAAAACCAACCTTTTCCTCGGGACGAGCAAAGCCTAAGTGTGGGGGTAATTGTTGACACTTGTTATGATCCAAAATTTATTAGCAATTACCATTACCTGAGAGGAACAGAATTATAACAAGAATAGGGTTATCATTAACAATTTCCACGAGTTTTGGTGATTTGTGCAATTTTTAGGAATTATTCAGAAAAGACTAAAAAGAGGGATTTGAGTGCTTATTTACCACGAAACATAACCGCGACAAAAGGATATCACCGGAGGACTCAGGAAGACTCCAGAAGACACCCGAAGAAGTGGGGCCCGCAGCTGCTTCCAGGTGGGGCCGGCCGGCCCCACCATGGGGCCGCCCGGCGCCCTAGGGTGGCCGCCGCTGCCCCCCTTCTGGAACCTTCTCCTGCCGCCTAGGGTTTTCATCCTGGCCGCTTGTTAAGTCGGTTTGATCTGACGGCGCGTGTTAATCCCACCGGGCTATAAAAGGAGGGCCATACCCCCCCCTCGAGGAGGCCGATCAAGAGATGAAGATTCGAGCTTTAGATAGAGATCCACTAGATCTAGGCTAGCAATCAAGATAGAGATTAGAGAGATAGAGAGGAGAGTAGAGATTCGGAGGAGCCCCTACCTTGTCGGAGCGCCCTTCGGAGCTGTATTCGCCTCAGATTCGCTCCCTCGCCCGAGCTGCGTTCGAGGTACTTTTGTATTTAATATTCTGATTCAAGTAAGCAGCGTTTATATTCGTTCTTTAGTTTGCAACTCATATTACATTGAGTACTTTGATTTGGGTAGCTCCTAGGTCAGAGTAGTTGTCGTAGCGTAGACATGGTGTCCAGGTTATGATTACTTGTGAATGTCCCCCGATTAGCCGATAGTGGTAGCTCGCGTAGGTGACTCTATAGCTACGTTGAATCCTCTCGTAGTCCACTTCCGTTGATAGGACAGACAGGCTGATAAGTGTCTGGTAGGTAGATTACTCTGTTTCTTCTCCTATTCAGATCACTTGCCCGATAAGACGATATTATATAAAGTTTACCGGTGGTTAGAACTAGAGTGCATTAGCTATTTCCTCGTTCTCGATAGTTTTCTAAGTTGTTTGTGCCCCGTAGATTAAGAAGTATTAGGCTAGATCATATTTCACCTACTGTTTCCTTTGGGTTCGATATTAAAACCGGGTTGATCTTGGTGAAGTGCTATCGGTATATATCCGTAAAACTTGCGGATAATCTGATTATAATTATTATTAGGGTGCAGTTAATTTATACCAACACATTGTCAAGTAATACTACCATAGTTTCTAAACACATCGGAGCAATGTATAGAAAAAGATGAGTACAGGAACCTCATGTGTATAAATACACTCTTAACCTGACAATCCCACTCTACCAATCCACCGTATGAGGGAAGGCCTACAAAAGACTCAATGGGTCTGTCACACCCACGATCTACCTCACTACCCGGTACAACTGGGAATATCCGCAGATAAGCAAAGTATCTAGACACCATGTCTACATATTGCCTAACACTCACCATATGATCAACTAGATGAACGCTATACGAACTAGTGCATGAATATAATAGCAAACCAACTGTTGACGGTGGATAGCGACAACATTTAATAGTGCAATAAATATGATAAATGGTCAATACACTTGCAAATAGAGAAGTCTAGGGTTTTATCTGACAAGTTCCACGAGTTTTGATGAATTATTATTTTCCAGGGATTGTTCCAGAAAACCACAGAAAAGGGCCTAACTATCAAACGGAGTAACAAAACTTATCCGCGATGGAAACATACATCATTGGGCTCTACAAGGATCAAGAAAACACCACGACAAAGCGGAGGCCCAGAGGAAACAGTAGAGGGTCGGCCGGCCTGGGGAAAGATGCCGGGCGGCCTCCCCCTAAAATGGATCCCTACGCCCTTCTGAAAGCTTCCTCCACCGCCTTTGAGGGTTAATATCCACCGTACCTTAAGTCAGTTTGATCAAACGGTCATCGTGCATCCCACCAGACTATAAATATAGGGCCAGACCCGCCTCCCTGGGGGCACCATATTATTATGGAGATGTAGAGGCGTCCCTCGAATGGATGACCTCTCACCTCTAGAGAATTAGGGCTAGACTTTCCAATATAGTAGATTAGTTCTAGTTGAGAGTTAGGGAGAGCGGAGCTACGCTCGGGTTCTAGAGGAGTCGTCAGAGTTTTGATATGTCTTTATATTTATTTTTGTAAGACTTATGCTTTAATATATTTTATCTTCTCTATTTACTTTTATGCATTACATTTGATTGGTTAGTATAGTTGTTATACTTTAGCATAGGATCTCCACCTGTATTAGGTGCTCTAGTTATAGATCATGACTAGAGTAGTAATCGATAGTGTAGACATGGAGTCTAGGCTATAGGTTACCTGAGATTGCGCTCAACTCTTACGGTTAGTTGTGGTAGCCCCAGAGGTGATAGCTCTGTTAGGCCTTCGTATTCCACCACGTCGGAGTTGGTGTTTCGTAGAGCTCGTTGGCAGCCTTCCCCAACTACCTTTTTCCCAGTCTTATTCGAGAGTTGGAAAGGTACTGCTGCTTCAAAGTGCTATTGTGTGATTGCTATATCTACCCATGAATTAGTTATATAGAACCAAAGTAATAGAGAAGTATTTAAGAACCTTGAGCTCTCTCGTTGTCCTCTCACTTTAGCTATCTACTCTTTTATCATAGAATTCTCCTGTGTGTGTCATATATGCATAATTCCTATCATCTATCATTTACCCCCTACTTTAGTCTAGTTGGTGTATTAAGTTAGTGGATACATGATGGTGAACTATCAATATCTTTATCCATTGTTTCCTAGAGGTAAAATATAAATAACGATACCGAATACTCCCGGTAAAATGCTACAATGGTTATTCTATGCGCTTGCGAATCTTTTATATTTTAATTATGCATAAGAAATACCAACACCAACTAAACTAGATGTATTGAAGTAGACAATGAACATAATAATTAAACTAAGATGAAGAACAATATTGCTAGTAAATATCATACAAACGCAGATAATACAATAAGAAAGAAAAGTTTAAGAAATGTACCAGACTCTTCTCTTTTTAACAACTTTAGGAATTCAAGACTGATTAACATGCCTTGACTTCCTCTAATTTAGATCTAACTATGCTAAACTATGAACTAGAAGACTATGAGGAACTAGAACTTGAAGCTCTAGATGACTTGATCTTTAACCGGCTCAACCTTGAATGACTTGAATGAGGTATTGAATGAATTAGGGTTCCCCAGGGGTCTGGCTCTGCTTATATAGCCCGGTGGGATGCACGACAGCTGTTTGATCAAACCGACTTCATGTAGGGCTGAGATTGATCTTTAAAGGCGGTGGAGGAACATTCCAGAAGATGGGAGGTGGACCCCACAGGAGGGTGCCGACCGGCCTGGTCAGTGGGGCCGGCCGGCCCCACTGGCGGTGGCCCCACCTCCCCTTCGCTACCGTGTGTTTCTCGATCCTTCTAGAGTAATTTAGCGTATTCTCGAGTTGCGGATAATTCCGTGGTGTAGATTTGTAGTTATGCCCTTTTTTTGGTGTTTTCTGTATTAGTCCCTAAAAATTGGTAAATCACCAAAACTCGTGGAAATTGTTAGATAAAACCCTAACCTTCTAGATATTGATGTATGTTTCATGCCTTTTGATATATAAAATGTTGACGCTATCCACCGTCAACACTTGCATTGGTGGAGGTGGTGCCTGTTCGTTTGCCCACAAGATGCATAATGAAATGAAGGTTAACAACTGCTTCAGATGGACAAATCAGCAGGCTATGTCAGCACGAGGAAGCCCACATGGATGCATATGGACCTAAGTGATACGGTATACAAAGTTTATGGACCTAAAAAACCACTTTCTAAGTTGATGGACCTAACTGAAACTCCTCACAAGTTAATGGATCTAAAAAACCGCTTTCTAAGTTGATGAACCTAACTGAAACTTGCTCACAAGTTAATGGACCTTTGATATATTTCTTTTTTTTACAAGGTGGCAAGGAGAAGTCGAGAGGGCGTTGCCGCTCAGTTTTGAGGCGATGAAGGCCTCTATAGGGGCAGAAGCCTTCAATCGGCACAGACATAAATACGGAGACAAAAGATTTCTTGGTTGGTGAGCCAATTGATCATCCTTTCATTGGGTCCGAGTCCCTCATTTATATGTCTAGGTGCACAAATACCCCTTAGCTAGCTACTAGCTAAGGCATATTCCAACATATTCCCTCTCCGCTCACTGTACTTAAAATATTAATTGAGGTGGGAAAAAAGCATTAACCAAACCACCTCAGACACAAGGTTGAGATTAATCAAACCTTTTTCTGAGACAGTTCCAATGCCCGCCTCAGTTAATAAAATTAAAAAACAAAAAAGAACAAGCCCATACCAAACCCTAATAGGCCTGGATCTGGGTCGGGATTTGCCACCCCTGCATGCTGTCGGCCGTCGCCGCCTGAGGAACAGGCCTCGCCCCGGTCACCGCTCCTCACTCCACCCTCGCTGGTGTGGCTTGGTATGCGACCGGATCTAAGGGAGACAGGTGCCGCTCGGGTGGGAAAGTTGGTGGAGGAGGTTGCCGGCACCGCTTGCAGCCAGATCCAGCTGAGCACCACCTCTCACCACCAAATTAGTCTAAGCGCCACTGTTGATATATTTAACGCACACAGAATAATCAAAGAGATAAATCCACAATCGTATGGATACCACTGTAGCTTTCACCTAAGAGTATTCTAAGGTACCGATTTTCCACGAGCAACGTGGAGTGACTAGAAACAAATCAAGAACATCCAAAGATAGAAAAGATAAATGTTTTTGTGGGTTGAGAGGGGTTTTCTAAAGTGATCTAGATAACTGAGAATTAGGTTTATGATACTTGTCTACTTTGGAGCAGCAGTACCTTTCCAACTCTCAAAAAGATAGAAAGAAGTGGTTGGGGAAGGCTACCAAAAGCTCTACAAAACACCAACTCCGATATGATGGAATATGAAGGCCAACAAAGCTATCACGTCTGAAGGCTACCACAACTAACCATAAGAATTAGGTGCAAATTCAGATAAACCCTAGCCTAGACACCATGTCTACGATATTGATTACAACCCTAGCTATGCGCAATAACTAGAGCACTCGATATGAGAGAAGATCTCATAAACAAAGTAAAGTAAAAGCAAAACTTAATCAAATAGAAAACTTAGAGTTACCAAATAAAGAACTTGAAGATGAATCGATGATGGACCATCTCTATAAAGGTACAAACTTGAGAAAGATCTGACAAGCCGGCTCCTCTTCTACTTTCTCCTCTCCTCTCTCACTATTCTCAAATTTACAGGATCCCTAGATGAGCTAGGGTTTATAGCTCTAAACAGCTTGATCTCCAAATGAATTGATTTCTCTAGAGAGGTCTGGCCCTATATTTATAGTCCGGTGGGATGCACGACGGCCATTTGATCAAATCAACTTCACGTAGAGCTAGATGCATCCTCAAAAGTGGTGGAGGAAGACTTTAGAAGCTTGGGGGCAAACCCTAAAGTAGGGTGTTGGTTGACCTGGCAGGTGGGGCCAGTCGACCCCACTTGTCGGCCTTCCGCGCTCCACTTCGTTCTGGTGTCTTCTAGAAGTTTTCTAAGTCCGATGGTGTAAGTTTCGTCGGGGTCAAGTTTTGTCTTTTTATGCATTTTATCCTCCTTTGTATGCTTCCTAGATTACTCCCTGGAAAATAACAATTCACCAAAACTCATGGAATTTGTTAGTTTCAACCCTAGACTTATGTAATTCAACGTATTTCAACCGTTTCTCATGTTTATTGCACTCTATATTATTGATGTTGTCCACCATCAATAGCCACCACTTGCCATCGGATCCGACTAGATCTGGCCCACCGCTGCCACTCTAGTCGGATCTAGCTCGCTTCCACCACTCGCAACTAAAGAGGAGCTGCCCGGATGGAGGTGGCCGCGGTGCATGAGCGAGGAGCCACTAAGAGGGAGGTGGTCATGCCATCTTGGCCAGGCCGTGCTGTTGACGGTGGATAGCATCAACAATTTATATATCGAAAGGCATGAAACATACATCAATATCTAGAAGGCTAGGGTTTTATCTAACAATTTCCACGAGTTTTGGTGATTTATCAGTTTTCAGGGATTAAACCAGAAAACACCAAAAAAAGGGCATAACTATAAATCTACACAACGGAATTATCCGAAACTCAGGAATACACCAAACTACTCTAAAAGGATCCAGAAGACACCGGAGCGAAGGAGAGGCGAAGCCACCTCCAGGTGGGGCCGGCCGGCCCCTTGTGAGGGGAAGGTGCTCCCCCCTTCTGGAATGTTCCTCCACTACCTTTGAGGATCAATCTCAGCCCTACGTGAAGTCGGTTTGATCAAACGGCTGTCGTGCATCCCACCGGGCTATATAAGCGGAGCTAGACCTCCCCCTAGAAACCCTAACTAATTCATTCAACTCATTCATTCCATCTTGAGATATTTGGCGATGAAGTCATCTAGAGCTTCAAGTTCTAGTTCCTCATAGTCTTCTAGTTCATAGTTTAGCCTAGTTAGATCTAGAGTAGAGGAAGTCAAGTTCTTCATCGATCTTGGATTCCCGACGTTGTCAAGAAGAGAAGAGTCTGGTATAGTTCTTAAGCTTTTCTTTCTTATTGTAATATCTGTGTTTGTACGATCACTACTAGCAACATTATTCTTCATTATTATGTTCTTGATTGCATTGTTCATTGTCTACTTTAATATGTCTAGTATAGTTAGTTTGCTATTATATTCATGCACTGGTTCGTATAGCGCTCATCTATTCAATTGCATGGTGAGTGGTAGGCAATATGTAGACGTGATGTCTAGATGCTTTGCTTATCTGTGAATATCTCCAGTCGTGCCGGGTAGTGAGGTAGATCGTGGGTGTGACAGACCCATTGAGTCTTTTGTAGGCCTTCCCCCATACGGTGGATTAGTAGAGTGGGATTGTCAGGTTAAGAGGAGGTTTCTGTACTCATCTTCTCCTGTACATTGCTCCGATGTGTTAGAAAACTATAGTAGTATAACTTAACCATGATTGTTAGACATACTTGCACTAAATGAAGTAGCTTTGATCTGTAGCTTGAATACTTAGGAGTTATTTCTCTATTACCCGATTAGACAAATACTTGACATGATTAGAGTGCTATGATGGAATTAGTATCATTAGGAGATGACTGATCATATTTATCATATTTATTATTTATCTATTGTTTATCTAGTGACACCGTCCCCGTTATTGAGGAGAGTTGACATTGGCTACATCTCTTATTCACTGCATACATAAGTGTTATCAATACTATAGAGTAGCTTCTTAGCAATGCCTTCCCAGTGGTAGAATATAAATGACAACCTGGTAATAATTTAGGCAAAATGCTATAATAGTATAATTATCTGTCCGCTTGCAGAATCATTCTTTGTTTATATTTATCTTTATTTATTTCTGCTCAGTCACATAAAATGATAAGATTTAGTACCAGAATTTATTTCCAGCTTTACAATTAGGGATGATAACTTGGTTTTACAGTTAGGAGTAAGGGAAGAGAGGCTAGTGGCTAGTTGCTAAAGGCAAGTTAATTAGTACCAACATTTCTAGTGTCATTGCGTGGGATAGGAAATTAAGGTTTATTGCAGTAATATTAGAAATGCCAACAAGCATTTTTGGCGCCGTTGTTTTGGAAGGCTAATAAACTTAGGAAAGTATTGATAACTATATGCACCACGATAAGATCGATCACCCAATGGACCTCTAACTCAAACAGGCTTACCCTTGTTTCGTCTACTTGTGTATCTTATGCAGGGTAATGAATGAATGAATAGTTTTTTATCTCCCGGATAATTACACCGAAGATCCAGAGAAACTCTTAAGAAGAAGGAAGTTTGCAAGAATGAGGGACATTTTTGAATCACCATCAAGAACACCCTCCACCGAAACTTGTTCTTCACAAGAGCAAGCTCCATCATCCGAAGGAGAAGAATCAGAAGGATTAGAAGTTAACTTGATACCAGTTTTTGAAGCCATGGCTGAGAAGACACTACGTGAATTCTCTGCTCCAACAACCGCCAACATCCGTACTGGACCTAATGTCGATATCGAAAACAATGGATTTGAGCTCAAGCCTGCGCTCATCACTATGGTGCAAGCAAATCAGTTTTGTGGAAAGGTACATGAAGATGCAAGTGCAAACTTACAACACTTTCTAGAGATATGCAGCACTTTCAAGATCAAAGATGTACCAAAAGATGCTATCTTACTTCGCCTATTCCCATTTTCGCTACTAGAAAAAGCAAAACAGTGGTTCTATAACAACAAGGCAACCAACACTACATAGGACAAATGCTCTACTGCTTTCCTGGTCATATTCTTTCTAACAGACAAGATCACTGCACTGCGTGGGAAGATCTCAAGCTTTCAACAGCAACATGATGAATCGTTCGCCGAAGCATGCCAACGTTTTCAAGATTACATCGCAGAATGCCCTCATCATGGAATGGAGGATTAGCTACTATTGCAGACTTTCTATCATGGACTAGTCTCTAGCACTCGTGAGTCCATGGATGCTGCAGCTGGAGGAGCTTTCTTGTCACTCAAGCTCGCCAATGCAACAGCACTCATTGAGAAGATGGCCTCAAATCAAAGCTAGAATGAAGAATGCACTCAACCTCAAAAGAGAGGAGGAGGCACTCATCATCTCAAGGAAGTCGATACATTCACTGAAAAGCTAGACCTCATCATGAAGAAGCTCGAAGATAGAGACACTGAGAAGAGAGAAGTCATGCACATTAATGGTTCCTACATGAATTGTGAAGAATGTGGAAACACAGGATACTCAGCAGTTAACTGTCCAGAAATCCAAGAGATCGTGAACTACATCAACAATAACACCATCTATCGTCCTCAATAAGGTACCAATCAAATCAAGGATGGATTCAGCAACCACGACAAGGTAATTTCTAAGGTAACAATAATTACAGCAATTACAATTTACCACCTTTACGAGATCTAGTTGCTGGTCAATCTAAACTGCTAGACCAAATGTTTAAAAAGGTAAATTCGAATGATAAAGCTTTGGAAAATATAAACACTAGACTAGATACTTTTGCTTCTACTATTAAAAACCAACACAGCTTCAATAAAATGTTAGAATCACAATTAGCTCAATTGGCAGCTGCTGTTCCTCCAATGGAAAAAGGTAAGGCTCCGGGCCAACTAGAAGATTTAGAAATTGCAAATCTTGTCGATATTCATAATGCAAGTCATTACTACACTCAACTAGTGGATGTGCAGTGGGTTGACCACTCACTCCCTGAGAAGAAAGGAGACCCTGGAAGGCCTGTCATTCCTATCTCAATAGGATGTCACAACTTTTCAGAGGCTATCTGTGATTTCGGTGCAAGTGTCAACATTATGCCCAAGGTAATTTATGAAAAGATTCTAGGAGATCTTTTGCTATACACAACCATGCATTTGCAGCTTGCAGATCAGTCCATTTGCTACCCCGAAGGAGTTTTGGAAGAAGCTATTGTTCGAGTGGGACAATCCTATGTCCCCGTTGACTTTGTAGTCATGAAGACTGGAGGAGATGAAAGAGCACCCATCATACTGGGCCGACCATTCTTATGCACAACTAAAGCCATCATCTATGCGGAGCATGCTAAGATTGTGTTTTCCATCAAGAACAAAAAGGAGAAGTTCTCATTCAAGAACCGTGTCCTCACAACCCCCGCATTCCCACAGAAGCCATATGAGCAAGCCCAACAACTAGCTGAACCTAAGAAGAAGAAAAACAACAATAGAAAAAGGAGGAAGAGTGAGCTCAGTCAAATTCCAGAAGAGACGGTTCAACTGATCAATTTGGTTGACACCGAGTATGACCACCTGTTAGCACCACCATACATTGTCAAAAGAGAAGACCCAGGAGTCCTGACTATTGAATGCACAATTAAGCAAATGGTTTTTCTGAAGACCTTTTGTGACGCTGGATCAGGGGTCAATGTCATGTCAAAGGTAGCGTACAATTATCTATTTGGTGATGAACCATTATACCCAACCTATATACAGCTGCAGATGGCGGACTTATCAATAAGATTCCCAGAAGGCATAGTGAAGAACGTCGCGGTAAAGATTAAAGATTATTATATACCTGCGGATTTCTTGGTTCTTGACATGCAGGAAGATCACAATACACCTATCATTTTGGGAAGACCTTTCCTCAACACCGTCAATGCAATCCTCTACATGAGATCCGGACAAGTTCACTTTCATCTCCCCGTTGGAAAGGTACGTTGTGACTTCAATAGTTACACTGACAATAATTCGCCCAGAAGATTCGAAACAGGAGACGCCGATCTCGCCGTAGAGCGAACCTGCTCTCAAGGAAGGAAGAAGAAGAAGACTATCCTAGTGAAGCTACAAGGTACATAGATCAAATCACTAAACAAGAAGCAATAGAACCTCGCTGGAGCGAGTGGAACAAAGAAGCTGAGAGAATGGAGCAAATTGCTGAGCAAGAAGCAAGAGAAATACAAGAACAAAATCAAAGATGGTTGGAAGAGAATAAAGAGACATCATGGCAAGAAGAAGAATTGTCTGAGGCTTCCTCAGACAATGAATCCTACAAGTAAGTACTCTTTCCGACCTAGTCTTATCGGTAGACTTTAAATTCTGCACCCTTGTCATAAGGTAATAATGGTAGTTATCTAATTACTTTAGTACATTTATTCTTTTACATGTTTAAAAAGAAAATAAAAATCCTTTACTACTTTATTGTAAAACTTTAAAAGCTCCAAAGGATTAGGCTTATGGTTTACCCCGTAAGAATATTCACTATAGTAGCACAAAAATAAATTTTTATTCCTTTGCTTAGTAAATAATAAGAATCATGCTATATATTTATATGCTCATAAAGATAATCAATTACTCATTGGGCTGACCGCTAACCCATATCATATTCGAGCCTCGAGTTTTGGTTTTTTTCTTGGAGTACACCTTTGCAGGATTATATTATGAAAGAGTGAGACCAAGTCTGTGGGTCACCACTGCTAAGCTTACTCTAAAAAAAGATCATTCAAGTGAAATATAGCAAACATCTAGCTTGGGGAGGGGCATCCCCTAGTTATCGTGGTAACTATACCTACATGATTTATCGAGTCAGTCTTATAGTTATAAAATACCAAAAATATGTGGGCACATGAAGGTCCACGTCTATTGAGTCTGTAGAGTCTTTAGTTAAATAAAATCTGAAAAGCAATAAAAAGGTTTTAGTCAGTCTTAGTTAATTAGAGTGTGTCTAGAGTCAACTATAAACTAGAAGTTTTATCTTGGAAATGATGAATAGTTGCTCTGTTAGAATTCTTTCAAATACCTAGTTTTCAACCTTGAGTTCTCCTAAGTTTTGGACACGATTGCTTTAACTTGATACTCTACTTTGAGCCTGAAACTTGTGGAGTAATATACTTGAGCTAAGTTTAGGTGATTGACGGATATGATATAAGAGAGTCTGAGCTGCTATTTATCTTATTCCTAACGACGCTAAATTCTTGAGATTTATCTTTTGAAAATTTCAAACCCTTACATGATGAGCTCTTGTATGACAAAGTTGAATTCCTACCAAAGCCATATATGATACATATTTAGATTAGAAAACCTTTGCTCATTTATGCTACTTGCTTTGCATTGAGTTTAGTCAACCTTTATCGTATACTTAAGAGAGTCTTGTCATACTTTTAAAATCAAGATCACTCACACACTCTATATATGCATTACTCTTACCTTGAGAGTAAGCGCAACTATTTTCCACTTTTATCCATTTCCACCTTAAAATGTTTCTCCTACACTGGGAGAGAACACCCAAAAATATACATAAACCCATAGGACAGCCTTTGTTTATTTGCTCTAAGTTCTTTATTGTTATCTCTTCAATCAATTATTGTATCCAAGGATGCATGTGGCTATGCAAAAATAAGAAGGGAGTAAAAGATGGACAAGTGCCCCAGCATTAAAACAATGGGCACTCAGATGCCCACCTCCCAATGAAAAAAAAGAAGAAAGAGAGAAGAAAAAGAAAGAGAGTAAAAGATAGCCCATATCTTCCTAAAAAATTCTGAAAGTCTAAGGAAGAAGAGAGATTAATTTTAAAGAGCAAAAGTAGAATTAGAATTAGCCATCACATATACACCTATCCACCATATTTCACACACATGCACATCTTGGTTTGATTGTATGACTCGATTCTCTATAGATCCATTGTTTTTCTTTACGATATATGAATTACAAATATGCTTATCCTTGTTTAATGCCACTCCTATAAACTCCACTATAATCCCTAGAATTAGGAAGGCATGATATCATGGATGCCTCAGTGAGATCCACAAATACCACATACTTTTAGAGACCGATGGTGTCATACAATTAAGTTCTGAGTTTTATTGCAAAAAACTTGCAAAACTCGGAATACTAGTTGAGTGAAGAATTTGAGACGTAGTGCTTGACTTGATTGTTCTATTTTTCAATTACTCAAGACTCACGTGAAGGTTAAAAAGCTCTACGCTTAAAGGTAATATGGGTGAGTTTGAAAGTTAGAGCAGTTTTATCTAAATTCAGGGGAAATTTTTATTTGAGAGCATATGTACTTGTCGGAATGAAAGCATTGTAGCAACTACGGATCTAACTCTAGGTTTTGCTAAGGGACTTGTAAAAGGTAAGCTTGGGGGAGTTGTTGACGGTGGATAGCGTCAACAATTTATATATCGAAAGGCATGAAACATACATCAATATCTAGAAGGCTAGGGTTTTATCTAACAATTTCCACGAGTTTTGGTGATTTATCAGTTTTCAGGGATTAAACCAGAAAACACCGAAAAAGGGGCATAACTACAAATCTACACCACGGAATTATCCGAAACTCAGGAATACGCTAAACTACTGTAGAAGGATCCAGAAAACACCAGAGCGAAGGAGAGGCGAAGCCACCTCCAGGTGGGGCCGGCCGGCCCCACCAGCCAGGCCGCCCGGCCTCCTGTGAGGGGAAGGTGCTCCCCCCTTCTGGAATGTTCCTCCACCACCTTTGAGGATCAATCTCAGCCCTACGTAAAGTCGGTTTGATCAAACGGCTGTCGTGCATCCCACCGGCTATATAAGCGTTTCGACCCTCCCCCGAAAACCCTAACTAATTCATTCAACTCATTCATTCCATCTCGAGATATTTGGTGATCAAGTCATCTAGAGCTTCAAGTTCTAGTTCCTCATAGCCTTCTAGTTCATAGTTTAGCCTAGTTAGATCTAGAGTAGAGGAAGTCAAGTTCTTCATCGATCTTGGATTCCCGACGTTGTCAAGAAGAGAAGAGTCCGTATAGTTCTTAAGCTTTTCTTTCTTATTGTAATATCTGCATTTGTACGATCACTACTAGCAACATTATTCTTCATTATTATGTTCTTGATTGCATTGTTCATTGTCTACTTTAATATGTCTAGTATAGTTAGTTTGCTATTATATTCATATACTTGGTTCAGATAGCGCCATCTATTCAATTGCATGGTGAGTGGTAGGCAATATGTAGATGTGGTGTCTAGATGCTTTGCTTATCTCGTGAATATCCCCAAATGCCGGGTAGTGAGGTAGATCGTGGGTGTGATGCACCCCATTGAGTCCTTTGTAGGCCTTCCCCCGTACAGTGGATTAGTAGAGTGGAATTGTCAGGTTAAGAGGAGGTTCTTGTACTCATCTTCTCCTGTACATTGCTCTGATGTGTTAGAAAACTATAGTAGTATAACTTAGCTATGATTGTTAGACATACTTGCACTAAATGAAGTAGCTTTGACTGTAGCTTGAATACTTAAGAGTTATTTCTCTATTACCTGATTAGACAAATGCTGACATGATTAGAGTGCTATGATGGAATTAGTATCATTAGGAGATGACTGATCATATTTATCATATTTATCATTTATCTATTGTTTATCTGGTGACACCGTCCTATTATTGAGGAGAGTTGACATTGGCTACATCTCTTATTCACTGCATATATAGGTGTTATCAATACTATAGAGTAGCTTCTTAGCAATGCCTTCCCAGTGGTAGAATATAAATAACAACCTGGCAATACTCTAGGTAAAATGCTACGATGGTATAATTTTCTGTCCGCTTGCAGAATCATTCTTAGTTTATATTTATCTTTATTTATTTCTGTCTAGTCACATAAATAGTACCAGAATTTATTCCTAGCTTTACAATTAGGGATGACAACTTAGTTTCACAGTTAGGAGTAAGGGAAGAGAGGCTATTGGCTAGTTGCTAAAGGCAAGTTAATTAGTACCAACATTTCTAGTGTCATTGCGTGGGATAGAAAATTAAGGTTTATTGCAGTGACGTTAGAAATGCCAACACGTGCCATGCCGCTCCTGGTAGGCCGTGCCTCTAGTCATGCCTCCAGGCCGTCCTGGCCAGCCGCGCCACACCACTCCTGGCCAGCAGCTCTTGGCCAGCCACGCAGCTGGTCCGTGTAGCTGGGCCTCTATATCGTTCTGGCCAGCCGCGATGCACCACCGGCCCACGCCATCTGGATGAGGAGGGGAGGAATGGTGGTGAGGGGAGGTGCTAGCGGGTTGGGGAGGGAGGGAGGTGATGGGGTGCTGGCAGCTATAAGAACAAAGGGGAAAAGACTGAGAGAAGAGAGTGGGGATGAGAAGTCTCTAAACCCTAACTCATATATATATATATATATATATATATATGAAAGCCTGGCAACAGGCCTTCTAGGCTTCTTTAGGCCTTGGTAGTTTTGGAGTCAGGCTTTGTAGTATTTTTTGAGACAGTCAACTTGTAACCACCATGGTTAATAAAAATGACCGGCTTAGTTAATAAAAACAACTACCTCGGTTAATCCTAGACATTAACTGAGGCGGTTGAAGTTTATGCCCGCCTCAGAAAGTGATTTCAAAAGGTTGCAGTAAATATTTTATGTAGTAGTGTCTCTCTCTCGCTAAATACACAACCACGTGGACCGAGTTGACCATTACATACGCAACCAACTTTCTAAATGGGCCCTTGTTGAGCATGGGCTTCAACTCGCTGAGGTTGTTTGACTAGGTCCGAGAGCCTTTGCTGCCTGAGCCATCCTCTCCTCATCTAGGTGTTTGGCACCCTAGACCTTTGAAACTTTTTTGAAGTGGATTGCTAGATGCTTTTGGCTTCCTCTCTAGAGGGCCCATGCTATCACCGTCCTCTCATGAAGGTGTCCCCACATGACATATTAGTGTTAGTAGACCCATGTGACAAAATTTGTATACTTCAGAGATAGATCATGGATGTATGTACTTAGAAACTATGTCTGCCCCAATCTTGGAAGGCATTAGCTCTTTTCTAAATGCCACTATGTTGTATGTAGAGAAAATAATGTATGGAGTAAAAGATACACTGCCCCATATTTTGATTGCAAGAATTTTAAGTAGTTTAAGAGCATCAAACAAATATGATTTCATCTGATACTTAGGGATTTTATGAAAAACTATAAGGTTTCGAACCAAAGATGGCGAGTAGAGTGACAACTTACTGTTGGCAGTCATTATCAACAAAGTTATACCACCAACTATGCTATTAAAAAGCAATGTATATTTCCACTTGTATTAGAGAATCATTTTTTTACAGAAAACATACATAAAAATAGTGGAGAAGGTCAAGAAAATACACTTTCTAGCAAAGCGTATTTTGCAAAATAAAGAGAAACCCAACCCAAAGATCAAATCTAGGCTAACAACCACAGAGGACAGGATCTGGACTGAGTCCATGGCCCACTAGCCAAAGGCAGTGCAGAGGGGGGCCACCCCTGGTGCGGGTGAATATTGGTATTAATTAACTCATCACTTGTTTTTGTAGTCACCTATCAATTACCTACACCTCTAGCAAAGTTGTACTAGGTTGTTATCCCCAGCTATTGTGCCAAAGAATATTTATTGGTACTATCTAGTATTATTACAAGAACAACACTAAATAGATCTATATCATTTTATTTGACTAGAAAGAATATAAAGATATATGTATGAAAAGAATTCGCAAGCGCACAGATAATTATACCATTGCAGTATTTTACCTAGAGTATTACCAGGTTGTCGATTTATATTTATACCACTAGGAAGGTCCGGCAGGATATATTGATAACTTATACTATTAATGCAACAGTAAACCATAACCTCAAATCTACTCACAATAGGGATAAGTCAAAGGATAAATATATATGATAAGCATTGATCAAGCATCATAATAAGATAATAGATTCACTCAGAGCACTCTAACTACCATAATTACGTAATCAGACCCGAATATTAGAGGAATAATTTCTAGTGTTATTCTATAACTGCACATTAACGAATACTTCAATTTTTACAAACACACCTAGCAATCATCGTTAGGCCACTTACTACATCATTATACCAATACATAAGGAGCATCAACTAAGGAAGGAATCAAAACAATCATCACCCTCCGTCGTGACCGCGCTCTACAATACCTATGTGCGAAGGGTGGATTACAGAGGATTTAATAGGTCTATACACCCACGAGCTACCACACGACACGACACATCAGGGGGCACTTGCAAATAAGCAAAATATCTAGGCTCCATGCCTATATAATACCTACCACTCACCCAATGTTCCTTTGGATGAGCGTTATACGAGCATATATACAAATTCAATAGCAGTGGACTAACTCTACTAGACATGTAATCAAAGTAGACGATGAACATTGCAATCAAGAACATAAATAGATAAAGATTAATGTTACCAAAAATGATGTAGTAAACACAATAATGAATAATACAATACTAGAGAAAAGAGTACAAGAACAGTACCAAACTCCATGCTCCTGACAACGCCGACCGGGAACCCAAGCTACGTTAACTCAGTTTGACTCCCTCTAGACCTAATCTAACTAGGCTACTATAGAATAGAGGAACTCTAAGGAACTAGGGTTTCTAGCTTTGGATGGCTTGATCTCCAAATGATTTGATGGCTCTAGGGGGCTGGGGTCTGGCCTTGTATTTATAGCCCGGTGGGATGCACGATGGCCGTTGGATCAAACTGACTTAAGGTACAGCTGAGATGGACCCTCAAAGACGGTGGAGGAGGACTTCGGAAGGGGAAAGAAGGTTCCCACCACTGGGGGCCGAGCGTCATGATAGGTAGGGCCGGCCGGCCCCACCTGGAAGCCCCTCGTGCTTCTCTTTTCTCTGGTGTATTCTGGATGCTTCTAGAATTGTGTAGCATATTCTTGAGTTGCGGATAATTCCAAGATATATTTTGATAATTAAGTCTTTTTTTCACCATTTTCTAGAATAGTCCCTAGAAATTGATAAATCACCAAAACTAATGGAAATTGTCAGATAAAACCCTAGACTTCTAGATATTCATGTGTTTCTCATGTCTATTGATATATTAAATGTTGACACTATCCACCGTCAATGACTCCCCCAAGCTTACCCTTTGCTAGTCCCTTAGCAAAGCCTAGAGTTGGATCAGGAGTTGCTATAATGCTTTCATGCCTCAAAAGTACACATGCTTTCAAATAAAAATTCTCCTCCGGATTAGACAAAACTGCTCCAACTTTCAAACTTACTTATTTTACTTGTAGCTATGGAACTTTTTAACTTTCACATGGGTCTTAAGCAATTGAAAGATAGAACAATCAAGTCAAGCACTATGTCTCAAATTCTTTACTCAACCCAAATTCTAGAGTTTTTTAGGTTTTCAAAATAGAACTCAGAGCTTAATTGTATGATACCCTCAAGTCTCTTCATATGTGGTATTTATGGATCTCACTTGAGGCATTAATGATGTCATGCCTTCCTACAATATGATATGATCTTGTCATGCCTTCCTGCATTGTTGTAGAACTAGAGAATAGTTCTTATGATATGATCTTGTCATGTGAAAAAGCATATAGTTTGTGTGCCTTGATCATAGCATGTAGGGCTTCTAGTTCTTATGTGATATTCTTGATATGTAGACTAGTTCACAGTTTTCATATCATGATCATAGCATTTAGAGCTCTATTCTTAATTGTTCATACATTTAGATGATTAGGAATAGAGGTATGTTGGGGTGGTGGATCATTGTACCTTAGGATAAACCTAAGTTTTTTACTTGGTCATCCGTAGGGTGAGAGATCCAGGGGCACCTGGGTGGATTCCCTATATGCAGGCATGGTGTCCGGGTATAATAGAGTTGGTGGATGTAATTTATAGTCCATGGTTGAGGGGCAGGCGGCAGGTGGTGATAGCCCTGTCTATCCCTTGCACTCCTCCATGTTCGACTACGGTGTAGGAGTACGTAAATTGTCACATGAGCTTGCTATCATACCAGTAATGCAGCCTCCCGATCCATGTGTCCATCACTTGGCATGGACCATCCTTTCTTTTGCTACACACACTTAGCCATGAAGGATTAGTCCCAAAGGTTTCATCAATTATCCAAAATCAAACTAGGGCTTTTAAAGATGGAGGACGCTGGTGAAGGGGGGCTGCCGTCGGGCTATCGCCATACACGGCAATTCTCGCAAAAGGGGGGAGGAATCGGGAGAAAGAACAAACTGATAGCCAAAATAACTAGTGGTAGGTGGATAATTTTTGCATAAACATCGATCCCACAACCATTAGAAGACAGTCCCTAGCTGTTGTGAAAATTGAACTAGAAGAAAGCTACAATGAAAATTGAACTAGAAGAAAGCTGCTTTTTGTGTAAAACCTCAACGGAACAAGGTCCCCATGGTTGGCTTTTGGCTTTTTCAGTAGACAAAAGCATGTGTGGAAGCCAAACAAAAGGGACCTAATAACATGGCTACCTCTAGAAATAGTTCTATTTGGATAAGATGGTCATTGGCCATGGGGCTAGGTTGGTAGACAACCTACACTACTACAAATAGTTCTATTGTGAAGGTAGGCCTTTTGGAATAATTGAGGGCGCAATGTAACCGTCTCCGTCAAAAGGTCATCGTTAATCCAAACCATACCGACAAAGCAATTTTTTATTCCGTCTTAGTTAATCCATTAATGGAGGTGGACGTCTTATGATGCTCACCCTCTTTAATATGTCGCATCCAGCTTGAGGCTCCTCGCCATGGCCAAATATGGACCCATCGTCGCCGGAGAAGGACAACCGGCTCCAGATTTGCAAAGAGAAGTGATGGAAGAGTAAGGGTGAATTAGTGAAAACATGTTTTGCTGTAGTGTTCATTTGGTTGACAACACTTTGCAAGTAAAAGGGTACTCGATTTCTGTGCAACACAGAATTCGATATTAGAGTTAACTTGGAAGTGTATGCTTTAAAGAGGGTGCATGATCTCATGGTCTATAAGACAAAATATAACCTATAGATGGCTATATGGATCTTTAATTGTAACCTATTTCTCAGCCCATGTATGTAGTTGTTAACTCTTTACTATTAACATATCACTTGTATATCTCATAAACTTTTTTTTATTCTTGTGTCTAAGCTGCCAATTGTAAAATTACTACAGGTCCCTTCTCTCTCTCCTCTACACCTCGGCATATCCTATCTATTGCCTTAATTTACTATACTTGCATGCTCTAAGGATGGCTTGGTGTACTGCAACATAGGACTAGTTATTATTAGAAATCAGGATGAAAATATGATTTGAAGAGGGTTCATCATAGCATGTATCCTAGAGATGCCTTGGTCTACCTTAGGATACGTCCAAATAAATGTTCTATCTTCTCATTGCTAGTAATTTTCTTTTTCTTTATTTTAGAGGGGTAAAGAGAAGATTAGATATCATCCCAAAGATATGAGTTGTTTAGAATATCTGGTCTACTAGAATTAATATATGAGTATCCATATACGCACAAAAACTATTTATTTTATTGTTATTAATATAGTAAAAACTTTTGAATCTTAAAGAAGTGGAAAATGTTTACGAGTTTCTTACTATATATAACATGATGAGTTGTGTACAATAACCGCCGTCCAGGAGGTCATACATTTATTACTACCATTTTGAATTACTGTTGTATAGATGGACAGCCAAAATACTCATCACTACTTCAATATACTAGTTTGGTAGACAGCTGTCTCTTGTAAAGAAGTGATACATATCGACAAAATTCTTGTCTGTCGACATTACTGTGCTCAACTGAAAGAGAAAAATACAAATTGACAACAAGGCGATATACTTACATGTTAATTAAGGTCTCACCCACGTTTTCCCACCCACGTTTTCCCCTGGCTGTATAATACATAATAATTCACAATATATGGTAGTCCCCATTCCCCTTGCCTAGCTACTACTGTGTTCTCCGTGGCCCTCTCCAGTCTCG
Source organism: Chrysopogon serrulatus (assembly GCA_015844335.1). Taxonomy (NCBI): domain Eukaryota; kingdom Viridiplantae; phylum Streptophyta; class Magnoliopsida; order Poales; family Poaceae; genus Chrysopogon; species Chrysopogon serrulatus. The sequence continues at coordinate 48,503 of JADLZL010001624.1, read as the reverse complement.
CTCACCCTCCCCTTCTTCTCCCTCTTTTCCAAGACAGAAAGCATCGGGATTTCTTCCACGGTACGTGCAATGCACTAATCTCGCCGGACTAGTGTCACGATCTGAGCTTTGTTGTCTCTTTTGCTTTAGAAATTTTCAGAATTTTGTTGGAGTTTGCAGCTGTGTGTGTGCATCTATGGTTCTTCACTCTATTTCGATACTTTTTGTTGGAATGCGTTCTTTCTTGGGCTGGGTGCGCGAGGAAGGAGGCAGCAGGGATGGTTCAGTTAGTGATATGCATGATGGCTGTGCGTGCCTAGATCGGTCGGGGTCGTATTTCTACTTCTGCTATGTAGGGATTGCAGATTAAGTTGCATGACATTCGCGAGATTTATGCTAGGAGCTTAAGGAATTCGTTTGATGTTCGCTTTGACAACATTATGCCCAAAACTGGTGGCTTAAGCCATGAAGTCAGAGGGTCGATAGATAGATCTTCGGATCAGCTGGCATTTCCCCCATGGCCCTTTCATGTTTTTTTTACTAGTAGTCTAGCTCCTCCATGTGTGTTTGTCCTCGTGTAATTCCAGAGTACTATCCCTACAGCGTCTGCAGAGATATGCCACCAGGAGGACGAAGTAACCCTGGAAACGTTGTTGATGGGGATGTACTGCCAAGGAGACCTCGCAGCCGCATACTCAGCAGGCGTTCAACAGAGAAGACGAACCCAAGCAATTTAGAGTTTGTATGTGCAAACCTTGGGATAGGGTTTATATGTTATATAGTAAGCCATAGACATGGTCTTTTCTTGTATAGTTTGTTTGTGTAATCTTTGTTTATCTGGCATGTTGCAGAACCGTAAAGTAGCTGTATATCAGGCCAAAAAGGAACAAGAACGACAGAACCAGATGTACGGTTATGTTCTTTCTATATTTACTAGTCCGTCTCATGATGAATTAAGCTGAATACACTATAAAAATGTTTTCAATTACCAGCATTGTACTCGCTTAATGGTTTATTAGTGCAGTGCATGGCCACCAAGGCACCAAATGTAGAATTATATGTAGTACAGATGCATCTCTCTATTAAAAGTTTTGATGGAGTGACGTCCAAACCCTAGTACATAATTGACCCTTGTTTACACTCTGTTGTTTAGAGTTATCCATGTTCAAAGAAACAATAAAGAAAACATAATAATTAGATCTCTTATCTAACAGAAAATCAACCGTTGTAAATATGGCAAATCCGTTTATTAATGTTATTAATTAATTTAGCAATGTGTATTTGTAATTTCATTCAACCAAAGATGGAGTAAATAGATTGTGTCATTATATAGAATAGCGAGTAATCGATTCCTTCTGCCAAAAGAGTGGTCCCTTTTCTGGGTTCTACTTATTATATATCGACTTTAAAACGAAATGACCTACCTGTTTTATATATGTTATTCTCTATAATGCTTTAATTTTATAGTCGAGTTCAGAGCATTGACCATTAAGATGCATATTTATTAAAATACTCATTCAGTACTCCTTACATGAATATATTTAAACTGACTTCTACTTAGCATGACAAAGGTACATGCATTACAGAAAAATAACACTTTCACAAAACATCAATATTGGCCACTATGAAACAAACCAACATAAGTGATTTTAGGACAAGCTACATCTATCTAAATTGCTACTGTTTAGGACAGAAAGGCAGCATTTCAAATTGTGATTTTTAATGGGAGTAAATTGTGATTCAATTAAATGGGAAAACAATACAAAGTTCATTAGTTCAAACAACCAGAGGCAATATTAATTGTTGTGGCAAGGACACACAAAAGAGATTTCTACTACACATGGAGATGGAATTGACGATTCTCTCCTTGTACGAGCTCTCTCGTCTTTGATGCAACACCTTTTGTAGACATTTATTTTGATGCAGAAGAACTTTTCATTTCTTTATTTGCACACACACCTCATGTAATACAAATGGAAATTATGGTAATTTCTACTCTACATTATTCACAAATGTTTGCGCCATGTGATGGGACATATATGAGATGTCTACTTTTCAAATTAAACTTTGGACATTCCTTTATTATTGCTTCATTGGATGCATTTGATGTGTTCATCCCACGCCAAGCTATAGCATACTCCATTAGTGTTTTGATATAGCAAGTGCATATTTCGAGATGTTCTTGAATTGGTCTCCAATTTAGGCGTCCATAATATATCTTTATAACAACCCTGGACTTCCATGGGAGAAACACTTCTTTTGAATGTATCCCTATTGGCTCATCATATCATCACTAGCTGATGAACTGATGTATGGTCTCCAACGTAACCTCAATAAGTTAAAAGACCCTATGGCAATGGGGGGGGGGGGGGGGGGGGGGGTGGGTCCTTCAAGCCATCAAGGCTGAAAGATTTGGCGTTTCCCATAGACATATAACACATATTTTTTTGACATATTAAACATTGCTTCCTTGATCATAAATCTAAAGTCCATCGAAAACATATATTTTCTTTAATGAAAATAGTTATATATTGGAATGACCTTTCATGATCATTCTTCTAGTAGTTCCAATCTTGTGCAGCTAATCCATATAAAATCTTATATATTATAGCCATAATTAAAATTACTTGTAAGATAAATAAATCTAGAAGGACTTATTATATTTATTTATAACTGTATGGAGCACTAATTTGTGGAATTGCACGATACCGCTTGCAATACCACAAGTTTGAGTGGTCCTGAGCATACCATAGAGAGATTTGATAAATTAAAAGCCCCATGTCACCTAGCCCTTTCACAGTCCACAAGCATTCAATCTGCACAAGTAGGAACACCTAAACTTCTCTACTTTTTTTTCTTTGAATTTTACATATGAACATAAATACCCACATCATAGAATGGAAGAATTTGAGAGCGTTGGATCTTCTAAGTGCATCCCCCTATGTGCAACCCCACACCCTCCTGGCTGCCACCGCCATCGCGCACACTACCTAAGAATAATGCTCAAAATTGGTTAGAGATAAAGTGTCATGTGAGGCAAGAGATTGATATGATTGATATTTTTCTAATATTCTAGGAAGACACACAAAACAGTAGGGTGAAGGACATGGCTTATATTAGGGGGTATAGATTTATGATAGATGGCCATTAGGGATAACATATGAGGCAGCCCTAAGCCGAAAAGGGCCAACATAAATCTGTCCTATAAAAAAATTATAAATGTTATGATGTTTTGATGAAAACCATATAATATCACACTCACATAAGATGTATGGATATTTTATTTATATTACTGATCATTTTTTACCACTTTTGTTTTAACATGGAGTTGACCAATAAATTAAAATGGTAATTTTGAAATTTTGTGCTTTGCATAGTGATAATGTGCAAGCTTTAATCTTTTGAAACCAAGATATATAAGACATTTTTTGACGGCAGAACCTATGGGGGAGATCCCCACAGTATCAAAACTTTTTATAAATAAATAGGAAGAGTGTCCAGAGATTTTACAATGAAATTAATTGAAGGAATCAAGCCAAAAGCTAAAAGCCGACCTAAGGTCTGCTTTAAATCTAACTGATTGAACAAAGCACTGATTTTTGAAATTGCTAAGCCACCTATCCTGATTAGACATTGGTTTGTTTGGACAGTATAATTATGCTCTAATATCAGTTTCATATTTAAAAGGTGTGCTTCCTATTTGTTTGGATAAGCACATTCAATTCGGTGCTTTAGTTATTTTTATTATGTCATACTTGCTATTATTAGGTTCTTTGCTCTTATTTCAGTTCATTTTACTTGTGACTTCTGTTTGCTACTTCTCCAGGTCTGCTTTTTTGGGAAATTGTTATAGAGCATGTTTGCCTTATTGGAACATTGTGTCAAACAATGGTGTGGAGGATGGAGAGGATGGAGAAAGCCTAGTCCCATGGAAGGATGTCTTAGACACGTCAGCACCGTTGTTACTTAAAGCTGGCACTCAGCAGGGTGAAGAACAACTTCCAAAAGATTCAGCAAAGCTACCTGATGATTCAGATTTCTTGGAAGGTACTTTTATCAAGATAAATTCAGATAAACAAAAAGCTACAAGAAATAAGAAGAGCAGCAAGAAAAAGGGCAAGGGTAGAAAACAGTCACATGCTTCAGGAATAAAGAGTCCATCACCCAAACCTGCTTCCACATGCGCTGATACAGCCAGTGGTGAAGTTCCGGTCTCCTCATCCAGCCATAGTTCATCCTCCAGCTCTCCAGAAATACCTATTAATCATGTTATTATCTCCGGTGCATGTTCTGAGAAGGAACTATCTTCTAGCAGCAAAGATAATGACTTCAACAGTTTTGACAGCACTACATCATATTCCACTGTTGCTAGTTCATCTGCTAATGACTATACCAGTGGTGATTATGCACACAGCTTGTTGGATGTGACAAGTGAGTGGTCATTGTCTGCATCAGAATGCATAGATTCACGAGGTTTTATTAAAAAGAAGAGTGGTGAAGGAAGCAAACCAAATGTTCATCAAAGCTTCAGTCTAGCAGTTGGTGGTAGCCAAGAAGGCTCGCTTTGCAGAGATTATGCTAGTATTAATGGTGATTTTCAGAAAGTAATCTCCAGGAAAGCAGCACAGAAAATGAAAAAGATGCAACGTCTGGAAAGTCCTACCATGTCTGCTTCAGGACCTACTACAACTCCTGCACTTGTCCCAACAGCTCCTACAATAGGAGATTACATAAAAGATGATTCCTTCTATGTCAGAAAACCAAACCACAAAACAAAGGGTAAAAACCAGAAGGGCCCCAGTATGAGTAACGTGTCAAAGACTGGTTTCACTGATGGAGAGAATGTTCCTGTTAGCAGCAGAATGCTCCTTATCCCAGTGCACAAAGGAAAACCTGGGAGTAGTCAGATGGCACTGAGTTCAACTTCTCGTCATGATGTCTCCCTAGAGGATATCCAGGAAGCTAGTTCTACAGAATGTCTTCCCATGGAAGGAGAGCTGGAAGCTCCTGTTGGTGGTGACGCTGAAGACGAAGACTCTACAGCACCATCTTCTGATAAAACTTCGTCACTGGGTAATCCGGCTAATTCTTCTTGTGTTGATAGGGAGGAACAAAAGAAGGCTATTGCTCCAGTTGCAGTTGGTGGTGGCACCGAAAACACAGATTCTACAGCACCATCTTCTGATAAATTGTCACTGGATCATCTGGATAATTCTCCATGTGTAGATAGAAACGAACAGAAGAAAGCTATGGCTCCAATTGCTGGTGACAGTGAGAACAAAGACACAGATTCCCTAGCACCGTCTTCTGATGATCATAAAACTTCTTCACTAGGTCATCTGTCAAACTCTTCACGTGTTGATAGGGAAGAACAGAAGAAAGGAAAGAATGAACAAGCATTTAGTACTCATGCATCATCTCAGTTGGATAAGATTATTAAGGCCGCTAACGATGCATATAAAATTCAAGCTGAATCTGATACGTACATGATCTATGGCGTCCATGCTGATATTGAAACCTTTTTACATTCAGCCACCCCAGTCATTGCACAGCAGATATCTTCCACAACAAATAACATCAGCTTGCAAGACCAGTGTTTGTGGTGCGTGTGGAGATGGTATGAAGAACCCGAGTGCTATGGGATCGAGGTAGACATGCAGGGAAGCATCAACTCTAGTTGGGCAAACTCATCTACATATTTTGTACCGTCACTGTCTGCGGTTCAGTTGTTTGGACAGTCAGGCAATAAGTTTGGCACACCAGAGGAACCTTTACTTTCACCAAATCATGGTAGACTCCTCTTTGAGTACTTCGAATCAGAAATGCCTTTTCAACGGCCTCCACTGCTTACCAAGTATGTTAAGCCTGTTTGTTAATATTATTTACTTTGCTTTTTCTTACTTTCTTTATAATTTATTATTCTATAGGCAGTGTTTTTAATTTCTGTCTTTTCCATCCTACATACTTGAACTTTCTGTCATGCAATATAGGATCAAACAGCTTCTGAATGGCGTGAACCTGTCTGGTAATCCAATATTTGGTGACCCTAAGCAACTTAAAAGTGTTAAGCTATCTGATCTTGATCCGTCTTCCTGGTATGTCGTCGACCCTGATGTTGGCTATATCTGAAATCTGCCTAGAGTTTTCCAATTTATAACAAGATATTTTCTGTTTAAGTGCTAACCAGATGCTCCTCCGCCGTTTTTAGGTTCTGTGTTTCCTGGTACCCTATTTGTCAGATACCTTCAGCTGCACGGACACGGAGCTGCCAAGCTGCATTCCTTACATACCACTCCCTAGGCAAATTGGTTTCACAAACTTACGCTACAGATATGGCTAATGGGCTTCATCGTATAATTTGTCCGATTGTCGGACTGCTTGGTTACAAAGACCAGGTAGTAGTTCAACTCGCATTTTATAGTATATATATATACATACAATACAAGATAGAAATATGTGTACTTTTATTTCTCTGAGGAAAAAACCTGTGTTACTTACAAATATTAACTGTTGTAGAAGTTGTTTTAATTCTAGACTTATATACTGAGGTTTATACTGTCAAAAATTCTTGTTTACAGGGAGAGAACTGGTATCAGCTGGGAGAACAACCAAGGCCCCAACCAACACCAAACGGTTCCTGGAAAACCCACCCTGCTGAACTCCTGAATAAGAAGATGAGGGCGCTGAGGCACTGCGCATCAACCATGTCGAAGGCAGTGGTGCCCAGGGCATCTGGAGAAGCCATGAACTATCATCCAGATTATGAGTTCTTCTGGTCACGATCCCAGTATTAAGCAGGTGCATTCTGCATGTACGTTTTGAATGAACTCTCTGATCCATTCATCAGTACCAGCAGTGTCTCCATAATAATCTCCCCTTGCACGATAGACTCAGTTTCGCGCATTGGGGCCGACGTGAAGCTACCTGCCTCAAACAAGCTGATCAGTTTGAATCATTTTCGGTATTAGTACAATACCCAGACGACATGGGGTTTAAGTTGGATGTTTTATGTTCAAAAACCTTGAAATATGTCACTGTTGCTTCCGGAAACCTGAGGTGCATTCGATACGGCGGCTTTGTGTGTTTGCTTGTTTGGTACTTCCAGTGTTTCAGCGTATAGTCAGTTTTAGTTTTGTCTAGTCAAACTTGTTGAAATTTAATCAGTTTTATGAAAATGCACCTACAATTATAATACTAAATTAATTAGTTTAATTCACAACCAGAATCTGCAACTTCTTCTAGTTATATGGGGTGCATTCGATATTTGATCTGTGTTTGCTTGTTTGGCACTTCAGTGTTTCAGCATGTAGTCAGTTTTTGTTTTGTCTAAAGTCAAAGTTGTTGAACTTTAATTAGTTTTAGGAAAATGCACCTACGCCTATAACCTTAAATTAATTAGCTTAATTCACAACCAGAATCTGCAACTTCTCCTAGTAATATGGATCATAATTCTTCTAGTATTTTAGCATTTAACATTTAATATAAATTTTTTCTACCAAATATCTCGTAAGACTCCTATATGCTATGACTAGTGATACTACTTTATTACAAAGAGAACTCCACCATTTTGCTAGTGGTTACATACTTACATGTGCCATAGAATATATCTTGACATTATAGATCTTAATATATATACATCCTGCAAACTTAGTCAAAGTTACTATTATTAAGGGCACATACAACCATCGTTTCGACCAGTTTCTTTGGAAAAAAAGGCAGCTCGGTTTAGCTTCGGTTTAGCTTAAAGACGGTCACACCGTGACCTCGCGAGACGATGGTAAGGGCCCATGCTCCAGGGCCCAAGCATCCAAAGCGGAAATTTCACATGCCTCTGTGACCACCAGGCTTATCTGGACCACACAACATTTATAGTGCTTTGAGATTCGTACCCAATCAGAAGCACGGACCTGCTTTTACTTACAGGCAGTACCTTGTACGATTCCAGCATAGTAGGGCATTTTGATCATCACCTTTTCAATCTTATCTAGGGGTTGGCTCATCTTCCCTCTCCCCATAGCTGGCTCGCTGCTGCAAGATGCTCTTCGGCGCCTCTTCTCTTTGTCTTCATCCATCCCTCTCTTGGCGCTGTTGTGTGAGTACACATCTGACGACAGAGCCATGGTCGAGGGATTCACAGCAGGGGGAGCCTTGGCCAAGGGACTCGCAGTCGGCGAAAATGCTACCGGTATACGAACTGGAACTACGAAGTGTAGTTTCCTTTCAAAAAAGGCATAGCGGGGGGTACATAGGGGCGAAAGGCAACCAAGTAGCTCAAGCTCAGTGAACATTTAGGCGACCAAACTGCCCTCCTCACATGCGACAAATAATGAGAACCCAGCAGCCCTGACAAAGATGGAACCTACGAAAATGGTCCAACGGCCGAGATAAGCCTGATGGTCGTAAGGCCATGTGTGGCTGCATTTTCGCCCAAAGCGGAATTTTCACATGCCCCTGTGACCACCAGGCTTATCTAGACCACACAACATTTATAGTGCTTTGAAATTCATACCCAATCAGAAGCACGAACCTGCTTTTACTCGCAGGCAATATCTTGTACGATTCCAGCACAAAAGTGCATTTTGGTCATCAAAAGGTTCCTCTATGCCCTCTTTCCTTTTCAATCTTATCCAGAGGCTGGCTCATCTTTCCTCTCTCTCCACTGCTGGCTCGCTGCTGCAAGATGCTCTCCGGCGCCTCTCCTCTTCGTCTTCATCCATCCCTCTCTTGGCGCTGCTGTGTGAGTACCCATCTGACGGGAGAGCCATGGTCGGGGGATCACAGCAGGGGGAGCCTTGGCCAAGGGAGCCGTAGTCAACGAAAACGCTACCAGTGGAGCACCCGGCACTTGTGGCGGCGTGGCTTGAAACACCACCAGCGGTGGCTTGAACTCCATTTCTGGTCGCAGCGGAGGGACGAGGGAGCGCTCGGCCTCTCTATCAGTATACGAACTGGAATCGCGAAGTGTAGTTCCTTTTTGAAAAGGCATGGCGGGGGTACATAGTACAAAAGGCAACCAGCAGCTCAAGCTCCATGAACATTTAGCTAACCAAACTGCTCTTCTCAATGGGACCTACAAAAATGATCCAACGGCCGAGATAAGCCTGGCGGTCGCAAGGCCAACTCATCTTCTGAGGCAGTAGCAGATTCTTGCCTGGGCACGAAGGATGGTGTTGCGCGCCAAAATCCATCCACGGCTCCTCATATATCTCTGTATGTCGGTTACCGGCTTCCTTCTTCAGCGACTGTGCACGAGAGTCTGCGTCATATAGGGAGAGTAACGGCTTGGCTTCAGCTATGAAGGACATTAGGGCAGGGGCACGTCACCGCACGGCAGTGGTGGCCAATGGGGAGCTAGGATTTTGCAGCTGAGTTTTTTTTTTTTTGTGAACTTTGCAGCTGAGTATTTCACGTACATATAAAAATTACAATATATTAAATTGCAGTGATTCACTCTACATTTCACCAATCAAGGTTATTTCAATTTTTGATAAATTAGAAGAAAATAAATTAAATATGTATCTGGAAGCTTGCTGAAGTCTGGACTGGACTGGATAATAGATAGATCTAGGAGAAGGATATGTCGAGTCAAGCTGGGAGGGGGCGAGCCGCCGAGGGAGAAGGATGCCATCGTGCTTGCTGCTGCTAACTGCAGTGACCGTCAACGGTTTCAACAAAGTCCACTTTGCCATTGGACACTAGTTAGTGACCGTAAGAGGAGCGAGGGGACAAGTTGAGCTAGCAGAATACATAGGTAGGACCGTAGGAGGGATCGAGGAGCAGAGGAGGGGTGCTGGTTGCGCCTGGACTGATGGTCACTGCCATGCCACCGCTTCTAAATTCCAAGTCGATGCACCGCGCGCAATTTGCCTGCTGAGGTGCCGTGCCACAGACGGAGGGTGCCGAATCGCTGATCGCCGAACGGGAGAGCGAAGACAAGATGCAGTTTCTAGTAACTTGGTGGGCTGGTAGTAGGTCTATTGTGTTTATATAGACCAATTTAGACAATATATTGTAAAATTATACATATATACCTTTTTTTTGATGGAATATACATATATACCTTTATACATATATTTGTTTCAAGTGACTTCGTAGACAGTTTTTTTAGATAAAAGGAGTTTATTTCTATCAAGCAAATAAAAATACCTCGGTCTCTACATCAAACGATGTATGTGACCGATAATGATTACATAATTGTACTATGGGATAGACTTTGTCCGCTAGCAAAGTAAGCACAACCAAACATTCAGACAAAACGGTTGAGGTAAAACAAATAGTTTTTTATAGACTTGACATATTGCTAAACCTCCAACCATGTCTAGCAAAGATTTTCACTGTCAAGGTTTCCAAAACACGGCATACATTTCGCAGGGAGCTCTACTTCTCCTTTTGGAACAGCGACCACAAATTAGTGTTTTGTTGAATACATCGTCCCAGCTTAACCATATATATGGCACAAATTGCACATGCTCTCACAAGAACTACATAAATATTGTGTCATTAAATTATGTAACAGGTACTAAAAATATGATCAACACTTAGATGGGGTTTTAGACAAAAAGTTGTCTCTATTAAATGCCAGACAAAATCAGCAAAAGATGTTGTACAGTCTCTAAACTATTACAAAAACAACATTTCTTATTTTTCATGCCAATTTCTTTTAACTAATTGGTGAGTGTCTCCTCTATACAAAAATCAAAGAAAAAAACATTTGCCTTTAAGGAATTTTAAGTTTTCATAGGAATCTATTATGAGGCATGATGTCTATGTCTAGCATTACGTTATACATGGATCTAATTGAGAATTGTCCATTTGTATTAAGTGACCATCTGAAAACATCAGGTGGTCATTTAAATGTAAACCAATGTCAATATTTTTATACAAGTTAGGATATTGCTCTCTTAAAGTGGATGAACCTAACCAAATGTTCTCCTAGCTAGATCCTAATTTGCATGCCATTTTGCAATCTGAAATTCCCAAAAGATAAAAATTGATTTTTTATATTCATTAGTCCTCTAGAATTGAGTCACCTGGCTTTTTATCCACTTGAGTAATTAATTTAGTACTAAGATATTTATTTCTAAATAACTGTTACCATGCTCCATACTCATTTATTAACTTGTATAGCCACTTACTGAGCAAACATGTATTATGGATTTCTAAAGAATACTCAGCTCCTTGTTTCCTTAGGTCTGTGTAGATAATACTCTATTTTGCTAGCATGTACTTCTTTGTATGATCAATCCCTTGCCCAAAAGTATCTTGATATATAGAAGTTCAGCTTCTGAAGAATGGGTTTAGTATATACTTCAAAAAAGGACAACATAAAAAGAGCCCAGTTAGATAGAACAGAATTTATTAATAAAACTAAGGGATTGCCAAACAACAAAAGCTTGTCATTCCAATGGCTAAGCCTTTTTTCATATTTATCCTCTATTGTCTTCCTGTTAGAATTACTAATCTTATTATGATGCATTGAGATACCAAGATAACGGAAAGGATATTGTCCCATTCTACAACCAAAAATTTGTGTGTAGTGATCCTCCCATTCTTTTGCTTTCAAAGAGCAAATAACTCACTCTTATGAAAATTAATTTTTATACCCACTAGTTTTTCAAAAGTAGATTAGTTGTTTCATGATCTTTGCTTGTTCGAAGTCATGTTCCATAAAAAGTGTAGTGTCATCCGCATATTGCAAAAAATAGGCCTCCATCAACTAGGTGTGGTACTAAACTGGTTGCCTTTCCATTTTCTTTCGCTCTAGATATTAGTACAACCAACATATCAACAACTACAAGATTAAAATGCATGGGAAGATAGGGATCTCCCTGGCGCAGGTCTTTCTTAGTTTGGAAGTATCTACCCACATCATCATTCACTTTTATACCCATGCTTCATTTACCTATGAACTAGCTTATCCATTGGCACCACTTTTTAGAGAAACCTTTAATCCTTAATGTTTGCTTGAGAAAGGACCAATTTACATTGTGATAAGCTTTCTTCAAGTCTAGATTTAATATGACACCATTCAATTCTTTATTGTTCATGTATTGTTCAGTGTATAGTATTATCACCCTTTTCGTGATATTCCTTCTAGACATAAATGCAGTTTGAGATGGGCTTATCAATTCCTTCGTCATTGTTGTAATCCTATTAACAACTGCCTTTGTGAATATCTTATAACTCACATTAAGAAGGCAAATAAGACGGAATTGCTTACTATGTGTAGCCTCGATCTGCTTTGGAAGAATTGTTATTGTACCAAAATTAAGGCTAAAAAGGTTCAAGGTTCCATTGTGAAACTCCTTTTTTTTTACCTTTCTAATATAAACTTGGAAACTTTTTTAGTTGTTTTATAGAATAGAAACTTTATTAGAGAAACTCAGAGAAAGTATACAAATGGAAACATAAAAAATTGTTGAAAAGAACATGAAGAGAGAAGAGGGCTTAGACAAATATCACAGGGCTTGCAATATTAGAGGGTGGGAGAGGGGGATAGTTGTAACGTCCCCTTGCTTGGTGTAAAAGGGTTAACATGGGAATGGTTAAATGAACTCTAAAAGCCTTACGCTTTTATCCTTGCTTGGTGTAAAAGGATTAACATAGAAATGGTTGAATGAACTCTAAAAGTCTTATATGTTGGTCTAATCCGGCTTTAACAATCAAGGTGGGACTAAACCCCCCACAATATCTCATTAATATCCGGATGAGCCACGTGGGCCAAATTCTAAGCTGGACCAGGTGTCACAATAGCGAAAAAAGGACGATCGATATATAGTAATAAGTTCCAACTGATCACTACCCCACGAACGTGACTATGGCTTAGATTTTAAGCCAATTGACTTCAATAAACTCTTAATCTAGGGCATGATTGATTTCTCACACGTGGTTAATTAGGAGGCTCATCGGGTGCATGATGTCTACTTAGCTTGGACTAGACTTCTATCTATGTAAATAGGTCTGCTCTCGAGAAACGAAATCATATTTTAGCGAGAGGCTTGTGGGATGCGCTTCTTCTCGTATCCGCTGCACTCTTGGCACCTGCAAAAGGTGAGTAGGGAGAGACCAACCAATTACTCCATCCGTCCCTATTTAGATATTGCCGTGGGATACGTCTTAAAAATTTGACTTGATTTATAGAAAATACATACAATATTTATATTTTCAAATAATTTTGTTAAAAAACTAGATCTAAAGATCTTTCCGATGATACTAATTATGATACTAATCGATGATATTTATTATTTATTAAAATTGTCGGCATTTGTTTCTCAGGAAGCGAAGCGACAAGTATTTAGGGAGGGAGTAAGTTCTATGGTCAGATCGATGGTATGAACGGAAACATGAGCCAAACAATGCAAAGCTCCTACATGCAAAGATCCTAGCCTATGAGAGTCTAGCTAACTGGATCCTGACTAGGAAAATAGGACCAATCATGCCCCGATTAAACCGCAGGAGCTCCAAGTAAATAAAGGCTATTTGGTTGGGCCAAACTATGCTTCCTTTGATCTACAATTTACAATATGTTGAAAAAAAATGGGTACACATAAATATAACTAGTAGGATGCCCCTGCGTTGCTTTGCTTGGTATGAAGTAGAAATATAAATAGTTTATAATGCTTAGAACTATGAATTAATAGATACATATATATGAACATATTTAGTCAATTGCGGAAATTATATCCATTGACATATATGGTATCTATTATTTGAAATGAAGTCTGAAATCAGAATGAAATTCAAAGTGTATGATAATATGAAAATATGTTCAATAGGTTGCAATTTTTGATCTATTATTTGAAATGAATTCTGAAATCAGAATGAAATTCAAAGTGTATGATAATATGAAATTATGTTGAATAGGTTGCAATTTTTGATAATTGAACATATTGTAGCAAGGTATTTATTCGACAAAGTTCAGTAGATGACTGGTTGGCTTCACTTGTGTCCTTGACGCCAGATATTGGGATGAGTTTCTGAAATCACCTACATTAATGGATAAATATAAAAATGTTGGGTATTGAAGTTGAATGTAGGTAAATGTATGGCTGTTCAACTTTTTTTCAATTAATACTAACTGTATCTTTTGCTGTTTGCCTTCTGGATCACTTGGTTGCACCGGGTCGAAATCCAGCTTTCTTTTGCATTGGAGATGCTGCCCAATTGTTGAATAGTTATGAAAATTCAGTAGGGAATCAGTAGTATAACAAATAGGTGTAATGTCAGATGTTGCTCAGAGTGTAAAGGAGAAAACAAACATGGTCACATATCTATAATTGGACTGCACTTGTAATTTGTGGTAGACTCTAAATTAGAATCATGTTTTCCAATGCAAGCTGGGTTCAGTGAACCATATGAAATAATATTGGACAAATATCAATGATAACGATCATTAGGATGAGCATAAATCATAACAGAGAGTCATAGCTGATAATAGTTTGACAGAACTTTGGAATCAATGGTAGAACAGAGTCATAGCTGATAATACTTACAGAAGTTTGGAACCAATGGTAGTGGATAATAAAATCAATTTCTAATCAACACATGCAGGGCAGTTCCTTAGTTTGGAGGAAATCTTTGTCATGTTAGGGAAATCGAATCCTTTGGTCATGCAGTGGGTAAGCTGGAGAAGCTATTAGCAAGTTCAGAGAGTCTGGGATGGTGAGTTGCCACAACACGGAGGATTGGGGAGCAACTATGTACAAAAAAGAAGCTGGACAATCAAGAGAATTGCAAAAAGATGTCTGAGCTATAAGCAGACAGCTCTCAGACTTCCAACATGGTATCCTATTGTTTTCAATAATTAAAGAAACATTTCACTGGTTGAAGGATATTTCATATGCTTTGTAAAGTTTTGAGTTTTGAGATAATTATCTAGGTTTAGACGTACACAAAAATTCAGTTTGTGGCAGCTATTTAGCTGAACTTAAGGGTTGGTTGTTGTAGATAAGCAGGAACACACGTTTCAGAAAGAGTACAGGAAGCAGTGTTTCAGAAAGAACACAGGACACGGGAATTTAGTCTGTGGCAGCTAGCGACTTGTACTAAAATTAATGGTACTCGGGTCTTGCAGATTTCCAGGAACTCACGTTTCAGAAACAGCACAGGAAGCATTGATTTAGAAAGCACACAGGAAGCAGGATGAGCACAGCGCTACTTAAAAAATTCATAGGAAAAAAAATCAAGTTGGATTAGAGTGTGAATTTAACTACAGCATGACCAACTCATAGTAGATCGTAATCAGCAAACAGGTCCTGGAAAGACTGTATTTTCAACACAAATTTCACAAATTCGGGTGACCTTATAAAAAAAAGAATTCCTTTTTAGAAATTTAAAGAGCATGTGGCATAGAAGGGATACTTGTGAGGAGAGCAATATATGGTAGGTATTTGTGTAATGTTGAATAGTATTTGGGAGATTGTTGTAATTATTTACCTGGCTTCATCTGTATCTTCCTGTGTAGTTGTGTTAGCTGGAGTTGTGCCTCTTGTCGTTGATTGATCCTCTGGTAGAGTTATCTGCAAGGATATTAAGTATTAAAGGAGGTTATTATTAGTTTGATTGGAGAAAAAAATATAGTGATTCATGTTACTTATAGTGATTCATGGACTGTATCTGAAAGAGCAGACTGATAGAACTTCTTAAAAGACAGTGTCAACACAAAAGAAATAACATGCCACCATGCCACTCCATCATAATCAAACTGTGTTTTCGTATCAAAAATTTACCAAAAAAAATAGAATTGAACTGTGATAATACCATTGTTTATTCTTTCACAATCTGTTGCTATTGTGAAGACATATTAGTGGGTATCGTCAATATAAATCACAAAAACTATATCCTGTCCAAAAATTGGTAATGAGAGAGTTACAAATGATTTATTCAACCGTGCAGGGTACACCAAAAAGGTAATGGCAATTTTTGGCAATAGCATCTGCAGGGTTCAACATCGTTGCGCAGGTACTCCCTCCGTCCCATTGAGAACGTCGTCCGGGAAACGTGTTTGTGAGGGGGGCACGGTTTTCCAACGACAAACTCCATGGGACGGAGGGAGTAGGCTTCAACTTCACAGGAGGACCTTTCACACCATTGCCCCATGAGTATAGTACATGCCTGCAACTCTAGACTATTGGGATTACTCATTTTCTTTAGAGTGGATTTTATGAGGACAGGCATAAGCAGATCAGATGGGCTGTCACTTCCACCACAAAACTGACAAAACAATAACATTCACTAACAGTAGGCTGAGCAACAGATTAGCTAGCCCCTGCAGTATGCAAACAGCTGCATTTGCAGTCTATTTCTTGCCTTTTCAGATTGCTGACTGACTTTAGAACAAACCAAAGACTGGTCAGTTCAGCCGCAAACTACAGATAAAACTTACAATGGAGATACTATACTGTACATGCCTGCAACTCTAGACTATTGGGATTACTCATTTTCTTTAGAGTGGATTTTGTGAAGACAGGCATAAGCAGATCAGATGGGCCATCACTTCAACCACAAAAGTGGCAAAACAATATCATTCACTAAGAATAGGCTGAGCAACAGATTAGCTAGCCCCTGAAGTATGCAAACAGCTGCAATTGTAGTCTATTTCTTGCCTTTTCAGATTGCTGACTGACTTTAGAACAGACCAAAGACTGGTCAGTTCAGCCGCAAACTGCAGAAAAAACTTACAATGGAGATACTATACTGTACTTATTTGCTTCAATTCCATTCCTGATTAAACAAAACAAAGCACTTGTATAATGTATATAAGCGAAAATTACTGGTTATGACGATCCTAAACTTCAATCATAAGAACCCCCAAATGCATGAATTACCCTGCAACAAAATGAGAGGATGAGCCGATAATGAAAGAGACATGTAACAGGGAAGACCTCTGCTTCACCCACCTATGCTGTAGAACGCAGGAAGCAACTGGAATACAATGAGGCAAGCCAACTTGTATAGGCACCTTTTCTGGCATTACGCCCTTGAGAGAAATCACTGAAACGATACTGTAGTTCAGAGTAAGCATACAGCAGCAACGTATGAGAATAAAATTGCTCTTTGGATGAAAGCAACGAATCCGGCATCTTCTGCAACTAAGAGAAGTACAGAAAATGGAAGTTGGAAGGGGGCGGGGGTTGTATACCTTCCAGATCTAGAGCCGAGGAGCAAACCGGAGCCACCACGGAGGCCGTCGTCTCCGTCACGCGAATCTTCGACGCTCCAATGCAGATCCACCCGCCAGCACACTGCACGCACGGAAACCTCCGATCAGGAATCGTAAGCACAACCGAAACACCCATCGACCACACCCGTCAAGCCCGACGTACCTGTCGTCTCGAACCAGGCCGCCGGATCTGACCTTTCTCGGCGAATCTCGCAACTTCCTGAGCACAAAAACTCGGGGGAGATCAGGAGGAGGAGGGGGAGGAGGAGGCGCGTCGATCCACACGGCCCAAAGCTGGATCCCGGCACAACCACCGGCTAGAGGTGGGCGGGGGCTTTGGGCTCGGCGAGCAAGACCAAGGGTGGGAGGGGAGCGGATTCATATACTCAGACACTAATTTGAGAAGTAAATGGAGGAAGTAAATGGATGACGGTGCATACCAAAAGGCAAATCGATCCACATCGCGTCGTTCGAGCTGGCTCTGTGGCCACCGGCGTCGTTCCTCTTCGGTTCCTCTTCGGTTTCAGGCGCGGGCGAGTCAGCAACAACGGGACGGACCGCTTCGGTTTCAGGCGCGGCCGCCATTCGAGCTACCCCTCTGGCCACCGCCGACCGGTCCTCTTCGGTTTCAGGCGTGGGCGAGACGGCAGCAAGGCGACGGACCTCTTCGGTTTCAGGCGTGGCAGACCTTTGAGCTCCCTCTGTGGCCACCGCCTTCGGTCCTCTTCGGATGCAGGCGCTCTTCGGTTTCAGGCGCGGCGGAGACGGCGGCGGTGAAACGGATGGCAGTAGGTGCGGCCTTGGGTGGCCAACGCAAGGCAATGATGAAGACAGGCCCAATTGTAGCCCATCCGCCCATCCGCTGGCCCCAGGAAACGATTAGCACAAAACATAACGCAAGGTGAAGCAATACAAATCTAGAGGTGACGTCATCACAGCGGGATTAGCCAATCACAATCCAGAGAACTACCTTAAAGGGGTTTAGGCTTATAGGAGTTATAGATTAACTGACACTGCCCACAAATTTAAGTGCTGCTCTCTAAGTTTTACAGGCGTCTAAGAGCAAGTTTAATAAACTAGGCTATAAATCAAGCCATATAATAATCTAGTCTCTTCTTCTACATTAATTATTGTTTTTTGTGATTTTTTACGGCACTTGGAGAAAACACGAACCGTCCGTGCCCCTTGATCGAATGGTTACAAAGGCAGCAGACCTGAGTAGGGAAAGGCCAGAACCAAAACTACGATCCAGAACTTATTTTACTAAATCTTTAACTAAATGTTAAAGGACAAAATGGTAATCTGATTTCATGGCGCGGCAAGACTAGCTCGACAGGGCGATCTTAGGTGAATATTTTTTTATTTTTAACTCTTTATTCAAAGAAAATCGAAACCTAACATCGATTCCAAAGTATTTCAAAAGCTAACCCATTTTGCTGCGCCGCAAGCGATGGCACGGCAAAATAACTATGCCGCACCATGTATGGCGGCGCGGCAAAAGGTGACAGCGTGGCATAGAAGGGACAGACGGATGACATGGCTAGTGACATGGCAGCATTTTGCCGCGCCATGGATGGTGGCGTGGCACATGAGGGCACGGCTAGGCACGCGATCCAGCGAGCCACGGCGATACGAGCGGGGGCGTGGGCTGGGAGGACGACGCTGCTCTAGGCGGATATGGGGGCGCGCGACGCCGGGCGACCACAGGTGGGGTCGCGGTCAGATGAGCGCTCCACCGAGCCGTGACAGCCACGAGCAGGGGCAGGGTCTGGACCCTCGACGCTGCCAGCGACCCAAGGCGGGGGCGCGGCTAGGCTCCCTCGAGGGAGCCACGGTGTCCACGAGCAAGGGCAAGCGACTTCCATAAGCGGGAACGGGAATGGGTGGTGTCCACTACCAGGAGCGGGACGAGCGGCGACCACGAGCAGGGGCTGGGCGGCCGGCGTCAACGACACGAACTAGGAAACTGTGTTAGTGTTTAACTCATGTTTTCTCTCTTTCACTTCGGATTTTGCTTAGTTATCTTCACTATAAGCCAAATTAAAATGTCCTATTGTACTTTCTCTATTTCATGTTCTCTTCCACGTAGGATTATGCTTCCACATAGAATTTTGCTTAGTTGTCTTAACTATAAGCCAAGCTAAATTGTCTTATTGTAAGCAATTTTCATCGAGACCACCGCTATCAACTGTTCATTTCCACATCCCTGCTGCAAAATCCGCATGTTCGCGACGCCTCTGCACACCAAACAAGCTAAGCTTTAGATGCAGTTGGCTAGGTATAATGAGCGAGCAGTAATAGAAACGAGTATAATAAAATATAGTTGCACCAAATGAGATACTACTCCCTCCGTCCCAAGATATAAGGCGCGATTTGACTCGGTGCGGTCTTCAAAATCATACTTTAACTGTTAATTTATGTTATTATATATAACTTATGACAACAATAAAAGTATCATTAGAAAGTATTTTTAAAGATAAATCTAATGCTATTACTATTGTACTATAAAAGTTTATATTTTTAGACTAATTATTGGGTCAAAGATAACAAAGTTTGAATTTTGAAGTACGTGCGCCTTATATCCTAGGACAGAGGGACTAATAGCTAATAGTTATCTTAGTAACATTTTTCATTAACTTTGCATCATCCAAACACTATCCAGCTAATAGTTTTTTTTTGCTATTATTACATATGAGCTAGCCACCTAACTATTACCAGATATGAATCCAAAAATAACCTAAAACAGCTTATAATTTGGAAAAGAGGGGATATCTATTACTCAAGCTTAAATAGTTTCCTGCAATAAAGCACTTCGGATCAATAGGGTACCAATAATTGTATTAAATATGCTAATTCTGGATTACAGATTACTTGTGGCCTCAGCAACATTGTAAAAAAATTGCCGCTTTACATGGACTCTTCTACTCAACATACAAGGATAGCACCTGAGTTGCCACAACAATGTCATCGATCAATTTACAGTAAAATACACTGTTCGTTCAACATGCACTAGCTTCCCCATCTGTTTTCTACAGTGAATTGAAGCATTCTAATTATTTTGACTCAACTGAGCGGCTTGTTTATTCTATTCTATTGTCAACAAGGTTGCATTTCTGATAAAAAATCATGATGACAACCAGCTTAGTATCTCTATAAATCACTCTGGCATTCAGAAAGAAGAGAGACTTGTCCATCCTTAAAAACCTTAACATGGCAGAGCCTTCCGCCAGCTTCATCTGCAAACGTTATTTTTCTTTGTTTCCTTGGTGCTTCAGGATGAGAAACAGCATTCTTCTTTGCTAGGCTCTGCAATTGAAATTTTAATACAGACACGAAGAAAATATCAGTTCAGAGTCATTTTTTATCATTTTTTACTAAAAATATACAATCTTCAAAGTGGATAGATACAAACCAATATTTTACAAAACCGGCTGCAGTCTTTGTTCATTATCGACAGCCACTTCCTCGTAGTCCTCTCCACTTCTAATGCATCCTCAGAGGCCGCTCTGATCTGTCCAGAGAAACATTGCACCACATTAATCAAATATAGACATCATCCGAGTTGCTTTGCTTTGCATAGGTAAATATAAACTGGATATTTTCTGAAAGAAATTCAGAATTGAAAGAAAAAACATATAAATGTTCAAATTCTGTGTTATTTACTTTGCTTTTCGGTAAAATAAAGATCTGAATAAGAGCATTTGGAATCCACGCTTAGACCAACATCACTGGTCAGTGGTATTTAACTTCAAACATTTCCAACAGTATTAGAGGTAATGCATAGCAGTTGGCATAATTGGTGGATATAGTATTCCTAGTCTTCTAGAGGAAACACTTTCAACAATTAATCTAAGGACAAAAATCTGCACTTGCACTAACAGGTATGCTTATGGTACAAAAGAGTGCAAGTATGTAAACAAGACCAGCAAAACTTTTTCCACCAACAATTGACTTGCATGACAAACAGTACAGATCAAACAAATATTTTAGTCATGGAAAATGAAACTGGGCTCAAAGTCAAAGTGTGTTTTTCTATACAAGGATATCAGCAAGTAGTGATTTAGCAACTAGTAATCAATTAATCACTAACAAATAAGCATTTTCTGGTATTGCTAAACATTGCCAACTAAAAAAGCAATACAGAAATGAAGACAATCAAACTAGTACATGGCTTTAACGTTAAAGGAGTATCATATAAATAAAAATCTTGAGAATTAACCTAGTACTCTTATCATGTTACTGGAATCACATTCTTTTGAGCAGCAGTTTCAAAACATGGTGTAACTTCAACAAACAGATGCTTATCTATTTATTGTGAGAGCAGCAGCTTTACTAGAATTTAGAGTTAAAGTGCATATTCTATTTAATGTCTCACCTCGGCAATGTTAAAATTAGGAAGTAAAGAATATGCTTCTGTTGACAAACTTTCATCCACTATACTTTTCATGTTCTTCAAGCTCCTGATAAGCTTTGCAGCTATATTTTCTATATCATGCATCTGTCTTTGTGAAAACTCAACAGCTTTCTCAGTGTCTAAGACAACTGGTGAACTTCTTATGCAAGAACAAGTTGTCTGTTGATGGGGTGGGGATCCTGTTGATTTCAGAATTCCTTTGCTTGTAGTGGAGACAGAAGTCCTGCCCTTGAGTCTCCTGTCTGTGCGGAACATTGATCTGTCTTGCATGTGTGCTGGCTGAGGCAATGGTACTGTAGTTTTGTCGCGATCTTCAATCATGATTTTACTCTCTGCAACAAGAAAGGGTATGATTATAATTGATCTTTGTAAAAATAGTAGAAATACACAGCATATATTGCTTACTCAATCTTCGGACTCCATCACACAAATCAATACCATTCAGAGCACTGCAAAGCTTCTCCTGAGACGTCGGTGACATAATCTAAAAAAAAAGGAAAAGAAAAAAAGATGTTAGTATGGCTATCTTGTTAATGCATTTGCAATGGAACATTGTTGAAGGGATGGTTCAGACCTTTCTCTTGGACAGTAATATTTTTGGAGCATGTTCTTCAATTGATTCTTCATCAATAAAAATTTGTGGCTTTTTATTTCGCCCATCAGTTTCCAGAGAGGTAGCAGAAGAATTTCGAGCTCCAGCAGATAATTTTTGTGACTCCTCAGTATTAGAGGTCTCTGGCATGACGCTGCTAAGGTTGAACTTATCACTACACAACTCGTATAACTGATGTTGAGGCACTAATTCTTCTTCTGATCCTTCATCATTGTCAATTGTAGAATTTAACTTATCCTTCAATGGCCAGTCCGCATTATTGGGAGGTGGAATTTTATCACCTGAAGTCCTTTTGTCTTCAGGACAGTTGTCAGTGAAGTCAATAAGTGAGCTCTGAATCACAGCAGTATCTAGGAGCCCAACAGAAGATTTATTTTTAGAGGCCATCCTTTGTGCATGATTATTCAAAACATCATATACTATACTTTCTAGCCTTCCATCTTGTGCAACAAAATTGGCAGGATCAGCCAAGTCAATAGTCTTGTCAAAGGTGAGTGTACCAGTGGCTGTCTGTCCAATCTTCATATCTAGTAACGTATGCTTTGGTCTTACACCACAGCAGACTATTGAATCCAATTGGCCCTCAGCCTGCATCTGGACAACCCCCTCAAGTGAAGTGCAAATCTTTTCTGTGCTTCCACATAAATCAGATTGAGCACCTGTGCTAGACTCATCAATAGGAGACAACTCTTCTAAAGTCTTTACATGCTCATCCCCATGAACAAATAAATTCCAGTGCTCATTGTTATCTATACAATCATGGCAGGACTGACTGAAAGAACAAGCCATAAATCCATTTGCAGTAGAAGACTCATCCATATCTGAATTAGCTATATTTTCAGATGTTGTCTGATGATTGCTCACTTCATCTATGAGATCCAATGAAGAAACAGCCTCAGTTGCCTTCGCAACTGTAATGTCATCAAAACTGTTTTCTTTGAAACTGCAGGTTTGTTCACAGGAATGATCAGAAACATCGGCTAATTGAGCTGGTCGGGTCATGAAACAAGATTGAGGCACACAGTCATCACCCTCCATCAACTTCTGTTGCAGCTCAAAGGATGAATGCTCAGGACTCTTTATGGAACACATAGAAGTTACAAATTCAGAGTAATTTGTATCTTCAGTTTTTATTTCACAAAGTACATCAGGTTTTGCAAAGCTCGCTGCAGCTCCAGCTGTATTGTTCACTTCAGCACAACAAATTTGCTCCCCAACTATTTCTTCAGTACAATCTGAAAGTGCAGTACAGGAAAAAAAAAACATTTAGCTACATAACTGAAAAATGGTATGTTATTTCAAGAAAAAAGTATCTGTAGAAACAAGAAAAAAACTCTACACATTCATCTAACACATCTAGACGATAATAGATGGTGATATAAGATCTGGACTTCATATGAACAGGTTAGTGACTCACCAATTACAACTTTAGACTGCTCCAGTTCTGCAATACTAAGCTTCTCTAATATTGGGTCTTGCATTGTTGCTTTGAGCAGGGAGCTCTGTTCAGAACTAATGATCTTGTCTCTCTGTGATATTGTATCTTCCTCTTTCGCAGCACATGGAGAAGATCTTAGTGCATCCATCTTTATATTTGCTTTAGCAGGAGATGTTTTTGGCCTTTTCTGCTTCAATGCAATAAGTGGCTTATCAAGATCAATGACCTCTTCTGTTTTAGCCTGATTCTTAATGCCACGTCCTTCCAATGTGATTTTTGAAGTCTTCCGATTCTTAGTTTTACACTGAGTTCTGATATCCTTGAGAGATACATCATGACAATCTTGTTCACTATCCTTGTCACTTACAGAACCAACACTTGGTTCAACAAAATCAATGACTTCAGCTTTGATCCTCTTAAAACTAGAAGGATCCCTATCAGAATCTTCATCATACGTTGTGCGAGCATTCTTGAGCCTTGTAGATCTTCTAGGACAACCAGAATCAAGATATGTGCAAGCAGAAGAAGGCATTGTGGCTTTGCAAAGCAATGTTTCAGATCAAAAAAATATTTCCTGTAGAAATGCAGAAAATCAAGTGTTATGATCAGGTGCATGCTCCATAGATGCATGAATATGAATGTTTCAAAAAGTAATAGGAGCAAACGGTCAGGCTCTGTGTAGCACCTAGGCAGTTTTTTTTTCAAGCAATTAGAGTAAGCCTTGTTAAACACAGAAGATATGGCATATATTAGGAGAAAGACTTTGACATTATAACATATTCATGAGTTCCATGACCATTATTCATCTTCCTCCATCTCCATCTGTCCCATTTTCCTTCACATATAAGTCCTAACCCACTGTAAGTGAAAAATAAATGCCTAGACGTAACAACTAAATCTAAGCAAGGCAGTGATGCTCCGCCTAGTGCCTAGAGCTAGTTCCTAGGCACCGCCTAGCACTACTATTTGAAACAGATATCAATATCATCACTCTCAAAAAAACGTAAGTGCATATCCAATGAAAGCATCAAACTTCCCATTAAAAGGAAAAGAAGGGCATCAACTTTTAAAAAAAATAAAATAAAAGAAGGGCATCAACTTAATGTAATAAGCAAAAGGAAAATAATGAATCATATGGTAGTTTGCCATTGAATCCTTCAAGATACAGGGAAACAATGACGTGACCCTATCGAAACAGCATAGAAACAATACATAAATGTGTTTATCTTCCACTAAAAAGCAATTGTATGTATGTGTTGTACAGGTGACCCATAAAGGCATAAACCACACTAGAAACAAGAAACGAGACACTGATGTACATCAGGTACTAGACTTTCACTACCCAGCACAAGGATTAAAAGAAGGAAGAGTGACATGGGATGCTAAATGGACAACCATGCACGCATATTTCATTTTTAAGGAAAACAAATTTGTTCACATTTGGTTGTATGAATCAACTCTGGAGGCATCACAAAGGAAATAGACAGACGCATCCATGTACTCGTCAAGAAAACCTCTGTGGCATTCGCTTGAGAAACTGGATGGCAATGCTGAATCCCTGAAACGAACACTTTTGCCCGCGAGGAGCATTTTTTCCCTAATCCCCAGTAACACCAAGTCACCAACCACACAGTGACACGCCCCAAATCAATAGCAACGGAAACAGTCCTAGACACGGCTCATTTGACCAGATCGACTAACAGATCTGCAACTTTCCGCAGGGAAATGCCAAGATAAACAAAGATTTCTTCTTTTTTTCGCGAACAACAAAGAAGACAAAGATAGATCTACTGAAGCCCGCAGATTATCGAATACCAGAGAGGGCCGTCGCCCACCGGCGTAAAATGCTGGAGGTGCTGACCTTGTATGACGGCGAAAGGCGGCTGGCGAGCGGAGGGGGAGACGGGGCCCGGAAGCCGGCTTCTTGGCAACGCCGGAATGGGGAAGGAGCTCTGGCGTCCGCGAGGAGAGAGATGGAAGGAGAGGGGAGGGAGGGGGACTAGGAACTTCGGCTTACTGTGGATAGTATAATTGCTGGGATGCCGGGAGGGAGCGCGCGAAGTAGCCGGGCAAATTTCGCGCCCATGTGCGAGAGGGCGGGAAACTGCAGCCGCCAGCCCGCTTCTTGGAGTTTTGAGCTTTTGGGGAGACGAGACGACAGACGAGGAGGGGAGAGATGGTCAGTGTCAGTCAGGTCAGGTGGATGCGACAGCCCAACAGCAACCGTGGCGGCGCGGCGGCAGTGTGAATTGACGGGCCTTCGAAATTAGGGCAGCTCCAACGGTCTTATAATTCTTTATTTTTTTAAAAAAACTAACTCATATAATATTTCAGTCAATAATAAAAAAAGGTACTTAACCTGTTTTCAATTATAAACTATCTGATTTTTTACCTCAAGTTTTATCACTCATCTTATTCAAAAAATTTGGGTAAAATATCATTTCTTTTCGAATAGCTTAATTTAATTATGTTTGTACAAATTATTTGAATAAAATGAGTGGTTAAATTTGGGGTTAAAAAGATCAAACGTCTTGTAATTTAGAATGGATGAAGTAGTTTCAAAATTTTGTGAGAATATATTGATTTCTAAATTTCAATTAATTTAACATATGCTTTTTTCATTGATGCATTGCATTCATGCTAGTTACATTTGGTGTTTCTGCGTGTAAAAGGTCTAAAGCACGATTAGCAAATGAGTACCTTGTTCTCAAAATTTTGAGTACCATATGTTCGAGGAATTTTCCGGTTGTTCTGTAATTTAATTCTTTTTTCCTTAGCTTAGTATTTTTCAAGCATCCAACAATATTTTTCTAAGCTCCAAATACTTTATTTGGATTCATCCTTACTTGATCTATTCATGGTATTATCCCCACAAAATTTCATAGACCTTATATTTTTTTTTGCTTAGTTTAAATATGATTTTAGAATTTAATTGGAATTATTTTTAAACTAGGAATAAACTCCAAAACTAAAAATCATAACCCCATGATAACAAAAAAAAAATATAACCCCAAGCCCAGTGACTATCTATGGGTTTGGCATCCAATGGTTGGAAAAGGGCCACTAAATAAAGCACCACTAGTTGATCCGTCGAGCTTCACTGAGGAGCACTCAATCAAGCCTCTTTATACACTATTCCTCAAATGGTTACATCAAAATATTCCTCAAACATACCTCACTAGCTAGATGATATCTGTCGGGCTCCAATAAGGAACACCAAGTCATAAGGTGCCTATATGTACACTGCCCCTCAAACGGCGACATCAAAATAAACCCTTGCCGATTATATGATGCAAGGAAGTAATAATAATATCCAACTTTAAACTAGCCATTCCCCCATGTCACAAGATGATCCTTTGGGGTCACCAAGACATTTGCAGGGTAGTTTTCAGCCAATCATAGCGCCTCCTGCTACTCTTGCCTACAGATTCCAATACATGTGGGCGTTCTGGCAATGTTTCTAGTGGAGGAGGCGTATTGGTGTGAACTCCTAGCTGGACTCGGGGGATGTTGCTCTCAATGGTTTGCAAAAGGATTCAAGGAGGCGAGAACGAACTCCCGATTGGACCACCAAGTTGCAGAGGCAATGTTGTAAGCACCTCAGCTCGTGAATGGCGTCGGTGAGACATGGTAGGTGTAGAACTGCAAGCAAGAGTAGGAGGCGGCGTTGCATGCAAGAGCAGGGGGTGGAGGCATCACGGAGAGAGGGAGGTCAAACCTACTCCTCCGTCTAGTTTATAAGTTATTTCACATATGTCAAGAATTAAACTTTATAATCTTTAACCAATAAATTGGTCAACCATTTTTTAACTTTGCAATTAAACTTCTAAAATCAAATGCGTATCAAATAAATTTATTTATAAATTTATAATTACAGAAAATATAAAATAAAAATTTTATCTTATAATAAAAGATACAAACTTCCGTCCTAAATTATAGTTCATTTGACTTTTTTAACCCTAAGTTTGACTACTCATCTTATTCAAAAATATTGTATAGAATTTCATATCTTTTGTTGTGGCTTACTTTAGAATAAAAGTTCTTCAAGAATAACTTAAATTTAACTATATTTATACAAATTTTTTGAATAAAATAAGTCGTCAAACTTGAGATCAAAAAAAAAAGCCATACGAGCTATAATTTAGAACAAGGGGGAGTAATATAATATAAAAACTACTGATCAAAGGGTAATTTAAAAGACCATGTTATGTCAAACTATGCTATAAAGTGGACCAGAGGAAGTATTTTGCATTCTCTCTACCGTTTAGATTATGTATCTGCCATGTACTCAGCCTCCCCGGTTTTTTACGTTCTCTCTACCTTTGGATTATGTATTGGATTATGTATCAACCATGTACTCACTTTCTCTGGTTTTGCAAGTTTTTGTTCCTATTTTACATTCTCTTTACCATCTGCACACCGTATCTAAATTCTAATAATCACGTCACCGTTATGGATTTCCGCTAAAGGTAATCCGATATTGTGCATGTGGAGAACCCTATGCATTCCGTGTGTAGTTTAGTGACCGTGCTCAATACATACAAGGTCATGTGTAATCGAGAAAAGGTGCTATATCGATTTTATTTACTTTCTTTTGCATTTTGTGTCTAGTCATTTTGGACAGCTTGCATTTCTTGTAAACTAGAAAAATTCCCCGTGTCTACGGATATCAAGAAGTAATTTGGAAAAGAACAACACATATACCCCAGACTGTCCGTGCAAGTCTGCTATATCACACCTGATTCATAGGTAGACGTTCTTGAGACAAGGCAACGACTCTAAGACTCTAGGTCCTCCTTCCCCGGCGCCAGAACTAGTAGGCATACTGCGAGTCCATTAGCCTCAGGCTCAACACGGGGCAGCTCTTTATGGTGTGGAGTTAGGATTTTTATTTATACTGTGGGGTTAGGAATTTTGATGGCCTTTCATTGGTGTTGCGTCTTTAATTTATTTTACTTGCTCACACGAGCAGTCACATGAATAGTGTCACTGATGAATAGAAGCGATAGGGGTGAGAAGGTGGAGGCACGGTGCTTTCTGTTCACATGCAAAGTGACTATGCGAGCAGTTTTAACTCTTAGTGGAGAATTTTTTTTCTCGAAGTTACTCAATTGATGATGTGGCTTACTATGGTATTAGATAGAACATCTAGTGGGGGTTAGATTTATAAAATATATAGATAAATTATGTAATAACAGTCATGTGCAATGCGTAGGACTGGAATCTAATGTGCAAAATTCTGTCCCGGTAAATGATAGGCCAACCTTAGCTCACATGTTCATGAAACATACTCCCTCCATCCCAAATTGTAAGTCAATTCAATTTTCTTTGGAGGATCAAAGCATCTCAATTTTGACCAAAATTATAAATAAAATTACAGAGATTTATGATATCAAATTAATTGTATTTATGAAAATACAATTAATGAAGAAACTAATGATATTTATTTGATATCATAATGTTATTTGTTATATAAATTTAGTCAAACTTGAGATGATTTAACTCTCTAAAAAAGTTAGAATGATTTATGGGATGGCCGGAGTATTTAGTTCTAGAAATCATATATAATTCTACTCCCTCTAATGGAATCTGTCTTTTCAAGTGGTATAAAGTGGAGATCGCAAGTGACACCGTACCTGCATTACCCATGCTTTTCTTTATTTCCACCAAATAGCAAATATCAAAACAGAAAATCTTGACAGCAAAGAAATCAGAAAGAATTATAGTACCATTCGAGAACATGTGCAAGTAAGCGTGGAGAAGAATAAGAGACTGGCATCACCAAGTTGACGAACTGCAATCCTTAGTGGTTTGGTGTGTATGCCCTACAGACACTTGTCTCTTTTTTGGGGGAATGTTATGCCCTACAAACACATTATGTAGAAAAATTCTATGCATGAAAGATTCCTTGCGTTAGAAAACCAAACTGATGGGTAATAGGCCAATAGCCCAACCTATACGACATTAACGAACCTATGCCAGGGGAGAATCAGTCATGTACAAAGGCAAAAGAACCATCTCGTGTTGCCATCATTTGGCGCAAATCCAATACGAGTAAACACAAACGCACGAATACCACCACCACACGTTAAAAAAAAAAAAAAAAAAAAAAAAAAAAAAAAAAATCCACTTGGATAAACATGGCCCAGTTTGCAAACTACCACAGGCGAAATATCACCTCAGACTCAGAGGCAGCACCCATCAAATGAAACATTTTTGGAGTTTGTTTTCCCTAGAAGTTTTGGGTCGAGTTTGCTCCATCTCACTGTTTTTCAAACTCAAATGTAAGAATAATTTTGTACACATTCTCTGTACAGATATTCAAGCACAGGTGGATCCAATGCTCACCTTTTCATCCTTCTTTGATGAATAATGTTGTAGAAGAGATTGCTGATAAAAGAGAAAAGATCCTTGTGCTTCATGAGTGAAATATGATATACAGGGATTGTCAGCTCTTCTTCAATCGGGTAGAATTTGACTGTTTGGTATCCCAAGAAGAGCCTTTGGTGGGGGAACGCTGGAAGAGCGAAGATGCTGAGAAATGTCTTTGGCATATAGAGATTGAAGAGAAGCAACCGAAGGAACCTGTCAGCCTTTTTCTCTCGCTATCTTCTGCTTGACAACCTGAGTCATGACGGGCTGTGTTGATCTTGAGAGGCTCTGGTAGAATGCAGTTGCAAACAGCACCTACACATAAAAGATTGTGCATCTCAGTGAATGCTGACAAAAGCTGTTACAGAAGTTAGAAAGGTACCCCATTATATGAACTCAAACATAATGAGGTTAAGTGACATGAGCACACTGAACCGTGTAGTTTCCTTTGAACAGTCAAGCTGTCACATTTTGGATAAGTCGCAAGGTTTTCTAGGTACTTTCACATAAAATCAGTTCTAGTGAACATTGTTGCAGATTTCCAGATACTTTCACATAAAAACAGTTCCAGAGAACGTTTTTTGCACAAAACATATGATCTACTCAAACAATCATATCAGACATAGTCCACACAGCAGCCAAACCAGTGAATGTGCTAGTAGGTGTATTTATGTATTGAAGATTCCCGAAACAGCTTTGGTCTAACATTTTAACCATCAGAAATGCTCCATTAGTAGATGTAAAATATCAGTGGCCGGCTTCACCCAGGTGTTGTAGGGTCAGGCGTGCAACAAAATCTAAAGTAAATATCTGGGGAATTAGGGTGAGTAGGACCTCATGACCCACGAGGATCACTGGTGTTTACTTACATTGAAATAACGAAATTCTACCTTTGAACCTTTAACTCTGACAGTTAACAGATAGATATAGTGATAATCGAGGAAAAATAGACATTTTTTTAAACGGAACAGATATACAAAGTTTGCAGCAATCTTAGATAGCAATATAAATGGCTGAAAAAGAATATGTTTCAAGAATTCCTACCCATTCTAGCAAGTCGATTAACCCATTTTGGAATTAAATTTCCTGTCAGCCTTTTGCAGATATCCTCAGAGAAGTGATTGCAGTTTTTACTTATCAAATGGTAGGTATCCCCATTGTAATTTACTGACTGAGTCTCCATGAACTCTCTGATTTGGAGAGGATCCAGGCAGGTAGTTCCCATGCATATTGATTTCCTAAATTTGAAACCAGGACACTGCCGAGGTTCCACCTCAAAAACTCCGCTAATCGAATAGTCATGTGCTCCAAATGCATACTCCACACCATGAACTGTAAAGAAACAAGGTAGAGAATACCATAAGTCAGAACCTCGAGTCTTCTGTCCAACAGTTAATACAAATCATATCAAGAAGAATTACCAAAAACATGGGTTTTGACAACCTTGAGGCATTTCAGTGAGAAAACAAAATGATGTGAAATCAGCTTTCTGATTCCAGAGGTGCAATACAATCGGTCAAAATGAGTCCTCAATGCCAAGGGTTGTTAATGTAGAACAAAAATAATCTCTCTTATGTTTTCAATTTCTCAATCCCTCTACAGTCACTCCCTTTTAATATCCTATTCTCCTTCAAACCACACAATCTAAACATACATAGCACATCACCTAATGGATGCAAACCAACAACACTCCACAAAAGATGAATGCTGAAAGTTCAAGGCTTCAAACACAATTTAACCTTTGCTACTTTTGGTTCCTCCAATATGAAGCTATAATGTATATCTAAACTTGCAAACTGTACAAGCCAGAAATAGTTGGCAAAAATATGGCCATTCTAATCTGAGATAATACTAGCATTCACCATAAGTATAACTATTAACAAAGCAACTTAGGCTTGTGCGAGGAAAGATTACTTTTCTAGCATGTTATGGGATCACATTTATTAAATATTGTTTATTCTCCTTTTGAATAGCCCATACAATTATCTGTAGTGAAGAACTAGGCTCAGATATAAGTAACTTATAACTCATGAAGAATTACACTGGAGACATGTTATCAGCAAATGACGATGGTATTTTCAAGCTATATAAAAGTAAAGCAAACCACCAAGTCACCAACTAGGACAATATTCGAGCCTTACTAGTTAGAGAAGGGGGAGGGTGTGGGTGGACACTTCCACCAGTTATGGTCCTCCAACTCGAAGTTGGCATCTATTTCTTAACAAGAACCGCCTAGGCTGGATCTTGTTTTAAAAAGTTGCCTTTTTGGTTTTGCCACTCCTCTACCTTCAGTTAGGAACATGGTCAGCTAACAGACTTGTTTGACAGAAACAGCCTTGGCATTCTTTTTGATATGTTACTTTTGAAAATTTTCAATAATGTAATTTCTGACTCTGACAGAAACGGAAGTAGCCAGTAAAAAGCACTACAACATCGTGACCCTTTTGGACTGGACATGGAGTGTTTAGTGGATTCAGTGAATCCAACAATGTTAAATCAAGGGGGCACAGGCCACACGACCTTAGGGCAGGCATCGATTTGGCAAGGAAACAGGTTCACAAGTGTTAGTGATCAAGTCAACAGGACTTAACCAAGGCACATTCTTAGCACTGTCACAACATCAATACAGTCTCCAAAATTGCAACTTTAAGTGTTTGATAGCCAATTTATGTTGGAAGAGTACAGATTTGGCGCCCTTGTTAGCTAAAGCACCATGGTGCAATGTTTCAATCACAGAAATAATGTATGCTGACACATAAAGTTAAGTATAGCTGCAACAACTCAGTTTGAAATTCATCCAAGATGCCAAGAAACAAAATAGACAAGCAGTCGACCTAGCACTGTTCATATTTGCTGACAGTGACACTTCTGTGTTTTTTAATCTCAGGATCAAAGATGAATTTCTAACTGAATTGGTGCGGCTACAATTAACTTTAGGTGTACTACAAACATGATTTTTGTGATGATTTTTGAAACATTGCAACATGGTACTTTAGAACGAGGGAGCCAGCCCCCTTGGGCACCATATGATTTTCCATGTTGGAAATATGTCTGGAAAAAATAATAGGAAATATAAACATTGATTTTCAAGACAATCTTGAATCTACACATATGATTTGCACATTTCTGGTTTAAAAATTAAAACAAATCGATAGTGAACTTTTCTAAACTTTGACCAAATGTATGACCCAATGACAGGCATTTAGATTGTAAGAAAAAAGGCTTATCTTTTAAGAAAAAAATGTTCAACATGATTATAACGATTGTGGCACAGCCTGATGGTGGAATTCTCGATATCTTAAACTTTTTCCGTGGTGTTTCTCCAAGACAACCAACATTAGTATTATGGAGCTAATATTCCATGACAAGGAAATAAAAATTATATTTCAGGCCACATGAAATCCTGTAAGCTACATTTGTTGTGATAAAAGAACTAAAATCTTACTTTTAATGAAACATTGAGTATAATTTCCAACAGATGATTTGCTTAGATTCTAAGGCTAGATTAGAAATAGGACATGTGAAGAAATGAATGATGAAAAGGAATATAAAATAGCACTACAGACATTTCAACAAATAACTCAATGCAATATTCTTTGTCCGTTTTATAGGTTGGCTTCCATCATAAGTTTTGCCAACCACATAACTAACTGATGGTTTAAAAGCAGTGGCTTGGTTAATGGATAAGACCAAAGCTTGCATCCCAATGTTTTAGCAACCAAAGACAGTTGGAATCACTTTGCCTTCACTCTTAATTGTAAGAGAGTAGCGTTCCATGCACTGTTGCTGATCCTCCCTAAAATATTGGAATCAGTGTATTGAAACAAGGGAAGGACTACGCACAAAAGATTTTTTTAAAAAAGCTGAACACATATAGCAAACTAGTGCCAAGCTGCAGATGTAAATAAACAAACCAAATATCATCATCCATGAAGTACAATACGAGTTAAATATTTTACAGGACGAAAAATAATGTTGACCTTGTGGAAACATAGAAAAGAATCAGGGAAACTTAGAAGAAATTTGAAGTTAAGAAGAGCTGGCTTAGAGATACCATATATGATACATTAAGTGTAGGACATCATACCTTCAATGCCAGAATGAAATACCCCTAGACCAGCCCAGTAAACATAGCCGTTTACTGATGTCAAATCATACACATTTAGATAAACCAGCGTATTCCCTGGTGGTGGGCTGGCAGATTGGACTTTTGAAAACAAACAAAAATTAGCAGAAGATTTCTGGCCTGATTGAAAGTGCATGCTGAGATTCCTTTCCTTTCTTGAGCCTGACATCATGACTATACATGCAAGGAAAAAAATGGAAGTAGGATCAAAATTCCATTATGCACCAAATAATATTCAAACAAAAGAGGGGAAGCTAACACACCTGACATTGTGTGCTAGCCCAACTGTAGGAAAGGGTAACCATAGTGATTTGAAAAGTAGGGATGGACTAAGTCTTGTAGATCAAATGTAAACTTCAGTAAATAAACTACTGCCACAAACAAACAATGAAACAGACAAAAGAAGGAAAGTTAAGCTAGGATCAGTTCAAGGATAACATAAAAAAACAAAGAAATAGCACAGGATAGATAATGCAGTATTTCAGATCTTTCTAAGAAATTGTTGCAGGAAATACCAAAAAGCATTTTCAAGATACCATCCAGATATAGCAGTCATCTATGTTCTTATTAAAAATGTAAAAACAAATCATGAGTATGTCATGTAGAAGCGAAAGGGCCTCTAGTTGAGTTGGTTAGGTGGCTTGAGTAGCACTCCTCAGGTCATGGGTTCAACTCCCTGTGGGAGCGAATTTTAGGATGAATATCACTGTATTTAATATTTTCTCATCATATCATTCCTCCAGTGGAGAAAATATGCAGAATTGCAGAGTAGTTTCAGTTTGAAATCCTGTTTTGTGTTTTCACTGAAACCTTTCCTCTAAATGCCCACATATAAATTACTTATTGGTACCAGTAGGGTTAAGCTATGCCAGAAACTAGAACACAAATACTTTCTTGTCTCACATGTATTGACCTAAAACAAAAAATGAATCAGACCAGAGGGAGCACCTGTATTTTACTTTTTATTAGAATACAGACGCAGCTATCCATGGTTTGTCTTGTAGTGATTTATTAATGGAAGTATCTGCTACAGGCAAAAGCATCCAACAACGAAAGGGACTAGAACTCCACAAAAAGCAAGGGCTTGTTTGGTTGAGACCCTGGTGAAAAATTGCCTGGCTTGGAGGGAGCCTCGAATCTGCCACCTATCAATCCAGTTGCAGCCCTGGAGAGCCCGGTCCAGGCAGCAGTAGTTCCAGGCCAGTCACTGAAAACCAGTGCCTGGATAATAAACCATGGGTGTCTGGGCATAATCATGACGCTTTAAAACGAGTTACTCGCTGCTAGGGTGTTATTTCATTTGATTTCTTAGTCTGTTCATTTGGATGGTTTGTAGATAGGCTGCATGACTATAAATATTTAGGTTTGCCCTCGCCTTCATCTACTTATTTCGGATAGCTTGCGCAATATATCCAATGCTATACCTTTTTAGGAGATCATTTCTATCTATATATATTTAATTAAATAAATAAACGGGAGTTTTATTTAAACATTTATATTGTCAATAACTTAGTTCACTGAAAAAAAAAAAACCACTTAGTCGGATAGTCCATATTATGACAGTGCTATTAATAATACATGTAATTAAACAAACAAATTTATGATGTGCCAATTTCATTATTAGAGTTCTCATACACAGGCTTCAAACCAGACAGAAATTCTTCACACTTTCCTGCCTTCCTGGCCATGCAAAACATCAATTTTTCAGGCTACTCCTAGGCTTTTTTCTATTGCCAGTCTTAACATAACTTAAACAGTAGATCATATATTCTGTAGATTTAGTCCTGCCTAAGCAGACTCAAACTCAGTCTCACTGAAGACCTGAGAGAATAGGCGATAATAACCATATGCGCCTTTATGTGCTTCAAGGATCCATATCCAGAAGGCTCTAAAACCCTGCACCCTAAAGGCATGGAGAACTTGCCTCACAGTATCCAAAACCCATATTTGGGGACCCTCATAACGCATCTCAAAGAACCCTGAAGCCTTGAGAACTCAACTTTCAAAAGGCCCTCAAGACACATGCTTCGAGAGGTCTGGACTGCATCCTAAGGAATTACATCATTGACCCAAGGAGCATGATTTTCATTTATACAAGGTCATGATCATGGCCTATAAATACCTCATAAATTCACTGAAGGTCTAAGCTGACGTATTTGGCTCTGTAAGTCACGGTTATGTGAAAGATTCTACTCGTACTAGTTTACAAAAAAATATATATAGTAGAACTGCATATGTCTAGTAATATATTGTTCTCCTGGTAGAACATATGGAATATAAGGTAAACAGTTGTCAACAACTGAGATAAATTCTAATTCAGACAAAAAAAGTCCTCAGTTGTTTTTATGTAATACAAAACAAGGAAAGTGACGTGTGCTGTACACCCTTCCTATATATAAGCTGAAAGCGATGCATTACAGTACAGAGCTGCAGCACAGGTGGGCATATATGCATGACACATGTCAAGAACAAGACAGTAAAGAACAGGCATACTTTTCTAGAATTCCATCAGGAAAACAAAAACATTTTAACTCAACAACCACAGACGGCTCATCTCAGCTAAGTCAAACATTGTGAGCATAGTCATTCTTTCAAAAGTTGATAAACAGTTTAAAGCCTAAGTTAAATGTCCTGTTTGTACTCTATCTAAAGTTGGTGGTATGTCAACGACTCAGCAGATAATTATAGACAGCAAGTACAAACTTGCTCCAGGATCCGTAAAGAATTCCATAAGCAGCCGAAACAACTATACACTAATATACACTAATAAAGTAATAAAATTCACCATGACACCCTCAGAAATTATTAGCAGCAGCACTTGTCTACAGGGAAGGGGAATCCAAGAAGCCAAGAAATCGGCACCCTGCAAGCGGCGCGAGCGCCGAATTGCGAGCGCGGCCCGGACCGAGAAGACGATTCTGCGTCTCCCATAAGATCTGCCACAGGAGGTGCGAATTTCCACCATGGATCGGAAGGAAAGTGCCGCATTTCCCAAAAAGTGGCCACGAGGTATGCAATTGGGCAGGAAAGGGCTAGAAGCAGTACAGAAACAGGAGGGGCGGTTGGTTACCAAGTCGGGGACTTGCGGGCACGCACGGCTGCGGCGCCCGCAGGCGGCAACGCGGAGCACGGCAGGGCAGGACGAGGCGTGGGTGGGGGAAGACTCCGAGCTCCGAAGGTGGTGGGCGAGGGCGACGACCGGAGGAAGAAGTGGAAGGAAGTTGGCGTGGCGTCTCCCTCTTCGTTTCAGTTTTTCACCTCAAGACAAGACAAGATTTATCTCTTTTTGGATTTGGATTTTCAAGTTTTTGTTGCACATTGAATAGGAGGACGAGGCGATTTGAAATAATCTTGTTTTCTCAAAACCTCACTGACAGCGGAGGAAATGGCATTGAATAAAATTATTAACATTATTAGGTGAGGGTGTGACTTGTGAATAGTGCATGCACTCCACCGAGTGTTGACTTTCTCTAAAAAAATCATTATTACTCCTCGAAATTACAATTTTACAAAAGCTTTCTTTTTCTTATTGTAGAACCCGACTTTAACCAACCATTACTCTTCTTTTTCTGTGTCACAAAACTACTATGTTATTGTACCTATATTTAAAATCCCTATTTATGGTTGTGTCACAAAATTACTATGTTATTGTACCTGTATTTAAGATCTCTATTAAAGGTTTTTTATATCTGGCATATAAATAGAGTAATTGTTGATCAATCAAAACATCATTTTCTAACAAAATGAAATAAGACTTGGGAGTAAAATCGTACGACAATTATCATATTACTGTTACCCACCGCTGATTGTCGTGCATTTGTTGCATGATCATGACCAAGTTTGGTGATAAACTGGAGCAATTTAGTTGGCTACAAATCCTATACAAATCCTAAGCGTGGCGAAGTCACTAAGATAACGGTGCGAATTTCTCCTACAAGATTGATAAAAAGATGTAGAAATTCTTTCGTTCGCAGCTAAACTTAGATAAATTCATATAACTATGTGGAAAGGAAGAAGTCACCACTCAAACGTCTATACAAGAAGGATTACGTTTTTTAAACTAGCACTTTATCTATTTTAAATTATAGTTTATTTTAGTGTTTCCATAAATAATAAATAAAACTTCTCTAACTTGACTTAAATTTACATAAAAAATCCACAACATATACAACATTTATTTAGTTCAGAGAATTACTTATGAAGTGTACTTTGCTAGTACATTTATTTGAACTTATTAGTGTTAATATATTTTTTTTCTAAAACTTGGTCAATTTTAACTTACTACAAGTTAAAATGATTATAATTTACAAATTGAGCATAGCTTAGTTGATTGGATTTCTTGTGGTTGAACTTGCTAGTCTGGATTTAAATGCTAGATTTGACATAGGTCATCGTATTTTTTTTTTGAATGTAATTAGTGATAGGCAATATGTCCGAGAAGAACAAAATTTCTATGGTGAATTTATCAATGTCGGGATTTATGGGCTCGATTCTTTGGAGGTACTAAAAAAATAGGGTATGGATTTAAATGCTAGATTTGACATGTGTCATCATATTTTTCTGAATGTAATTAGTGATAGGCAATATGCCCGACAAGAACAAAACTTCTATGGTAAATTTGTCAATGTCGGGATTTATCGGCTTGATTTTTAAGAGGTACTTAAAAATAGGGTATGTGAATAAATTTATAGGGTAGGAGATGAGCATATGTATATATGAGTGTCTCACTTTATATTTTACAAAAACAAACATAACTCTTTAAGATATACAACTAATATAAAAGTTGTTCCTAAATATTTCTCATACTAGTGGGATATGTGGCTTGGCTAACATATATCCTTTAGCGGATGAAAAGTGGAACAACTCAGAAATAATACCATCATTCTAATTTCACATTCTAGTAACTTGCAGTCTTTAAAAGTTTTGCAAACTACATCTTAACTTATTCATACGCTCAAATAGTACCTCGGATCGTTTAATGGTGTATGATTTTTCTCCAAGGCACACCATTAAATTGCCTTCTTGCTTCCTACTTCAAGCTTATGCCGAGCTCAGGTAGAGAAAGATACAAGAGCGTACTTTGCGTTGGGAAAGATACGAAAGCATACTTGGGTTGCACGAATTGCAAAATCAAAACAAGAATTCAAGGAGAAAATATCATACTCTTAAATAACGAATTGTGCATGTGCGTGATAAATGATAATAAATTTTAGTGTACTCCTTAACAAATATGATATCTCTCACTAACTTATTATATTGAGATATGCTATCTTTTCTTTTTCCCTTTCCAAATGCATGAGCCTTTTTGCTCATCTCATTTTTATATAGTTGGACCTCCATGTGTCCATTTTTGCATAGCCCATTGTTGACGATCACTTAACCCTAAATCCAGCAGTCAATATTGCTAGAATAAATGATGAACATAGGTAGAAAAGATCATGTTTGGTTTGGTAGTTGAGACAACTAGAGGACTAACCTTTTGCTAAGTGTATCATCAAAACAAGTTATGTCCACACCAAAAGAGAGCAAGGCTTGGCGACGAAATGAAAGGTGATCAATCAAATAGGAAATGAAACGAAATACTCCTAACTAATGATATAACTAACTTATTATATTGAGATATGCAAATCTTTTCTTTTTCTCTTTCCAAATGCATGGAGCCTTTAACAAAATGCTTTTTATAGTTGGACCTTAACTGTTTTTGTATGAAATTAAATGATCAAGTAACCCTTTCCAGCTGTGGAGATGAAACAAAAATGATTATTAAAGTTTTGAAAAGTTTCAATATTTGAAAACGGTAGTTGAGACAGACTAAATGAAATTCATATATAATCTATTTCATCATAATTATTATGTTATATTCCTAAATCATCGCTTCGAAATGAAAGGTGATCATCTCCCGGAGCATGAAAATAAACATACTAAACTAAATAGCAAGCCTAGCCTATCTGTTGCGTTGGAGATGAAACAAAATGCTCCCAAAAAGAATTAACTGTTTTTGTATGAAATTAAATGACCAAGTAGGGTTTTAACCTAAATGAAACAAATATGATCTTATTAAAGTTTTGACTAATTTCAATATATTGAAAACGGATCTTTAGATCTAAATGTTTTTTAATAAATTTATTTGAAGATATAAATATATTCCTAAATTTTTTCTCGACGACGTCAAACTTGTGGCAAATAAAAACTAAACTAAAACGAGCATCTTTTTTGGATTGGACCCTAGCTTCCTATTTCCCACTTCTTCGATCGTCACATGGCCAAAGCCTGAGTTGACCATGCCTCCATCCTGCTAATGTCCCTCCAGTCTCCGGTCGCCGCACGTTTTGTTATCGGTATGTATAAAATACTCACAGAATATATACACGTACATGCATGTTCAGATATGCACTTCATCAATTACTGTTCCATTAAAAACAAACTGACTCTAAGTTTTGGTCCCAGTCAAATTATTTTAATTTTAAATAAATTTATAAAAATACTCGACACTTATGACAGCAAACAAATTGAAGAGAGTTTGACTTGACAGTACGCAAACACTGCATCTTTTCAAGACAGAGGAGTAGTTTCGAATCGAAATGGTACATGTGCTCTGCATGTATTCCTAGTAATATGTTTTGCTACAGTGAAATCTAAACTTGAAGGTAGCATAACTGACAGGACTACGGTTTATATGTGTACATGGTTTTGACAAGTTCATTCATTTGACTACTAGCATTTTCGTTGGACTGCATGACCGGTCCAGTGATGATGCGCGCGGTTGGTTTTGATAATTACTACTACAAAATTAATTTTTAGAAACGTCTCTTTCTTTTTTAGTAGAGGTGGTTCTATCTAAAACTGCATTTAAAAATTATGTTTAGAACGAGTTACCTCTAAAATTCTATTTTTAAGAGAGCTTGTATTTTTTAGCGGCCTTTAAAAAATACTGCCATCTTTAGAGACAAACAAATCTAAAGTTGTTTCTAGAAATTGATTCACATAGGCGGCTAAATCGAGAGTTGTCTATAAAGTAGGTGCAATATAGTAAAATTTATATTTTTTTAATAAACTTGGGTAAAGACAAGATGAACAACTTTGTAGGTGACAATATTTCATTTTTTTGAATTTTTTCAAACAATCCAAATGGAGAAATAGTTTGATACCAAAATTATATATCTCAAAAAGATATAAAACATTGTAGTTGATAACATTTTTTTTATTTTCAATAATCTATGGTCCCAATTAAATTCAATCTGAAGCCCTCACATTTTGTAATTCAAAATTTTCAAATGCCCTCAAATGGAGAAACGATAAAAAACACAAAGTTGTAACTTTATTGTTCAACTTTTCATTTAAAATCATTTATCCGTGGAAAAAATGGGGCAACTTTGAAAACACAAAGTTGTAACTTTATTGTTCAACTTTTGAATATATTACGTTTTGAAATTCAAAATTTGAAACAGCCTCCGATGGAAAAACAGCTAAAACCAAAGTTACAGTATTTGACGATATCTGTAACTTCTCAGTTGAAACTTTTTTCATTTAAACTTAATTATAAATGCATCTGCCTCTTAATTACAGGTGGACTTAAAACGCACCACGTAGATGATTGGTGGGGGCTTTGCTTCCCTAGGATTATCAAAATTATTGCTACTTTTATTTATAGATATTGACTTGGTGCGGGCGAGTGCGTATCCGACGAAACCCAGTTGTGACTTGTGACTTGTGACTTGACCCGGCCAGGGGCTGAACCCGCGAGCTCTCATCGTCCGCCCATGCGTACGCAACCTCCTCCTTCCTTGGCCCTTGCACTCTTGCACTGATTAATGAGTATGCGCAGAACACGTCCGCCCTTAACCCTGCAGGATCCCCAAACTAATAAAGCGTATTAAAAAATGGGGCAACCCATGATGTACATCACCTTTTTTTCGTAACATGGAAGAGCTCTCCATTAATTACGTGTTATTAACATGTGCCAAATCTTTGGCAACCAAGTTCTGAATATAAGAAGGAATACTATCTCGTACAGAGATTAAGAGTACTCGCTCCAAGTGCAGCTAATTAAGGTATGTGCGACGGTGTTACATGAACGTGTAATCTGATGAGCCAAATATATATAATCACTGAGCTAAAATTACATGCAATGAGATCTTCCATTTCATTCATCAGCTCCCAAATACTTAAACTGATTGTTGCCTGCAGTATGCAGGCGGTGCAAAAGATGAGCTGCAGAACTTGGGGTGCAGCTAGATAGAGGCTTGTCGTTGAAACAACTGATATGACGATGCAGCCATATGGTGGTCCAGGCGGGTAATAAACTCTCTTGTTTTAATTTCTAATTATTAGTTGAACGGCCGGGAAATTTTTTTTATAAGAGAATCGTCTCTGCAGAGTATTTCATTAAGAAGGTGGGAGTTCGTTACAAATAAAAGCAATGGCATCAACGATAGATGATCCATCACCACCACAACCACACGGAATCAGTACACAAAACAAATGGCCAGAAACGTATGTCTGTAACCGGGATTGCGATCAAATCACATGTTGCGACTTGTAGCTAGCTAGGACCGATGATGGAGTACTTTATCTGTTGCAGTAGTTTCAGCAGGATCGGAAACCGGATCATGACCATTGACTAGGCTCCCAACGAACCGTTGGATTTTTGCCACGCCGATCGCCCCTCGATCAGCCCCGTTTGAAACTTCGCTCCACGTGATGCGACTACACGCGTTGACTAATATAATAAACTACTACCCCGTCTCTAAAAACTGTAACTTCTAAAATCTATAATAATTAAATTTTTTTAACTTTGATCAATTTTATAGAAAAAACATTAATATCCATGATATAAAATAAGTATCTTATGAAAATATATTGTGTGATAAATCTAAGTACTAATTTGGTATCATACATCTTAGTATTTTTTTTTAGAAATTTAATCAAGGTTTAAAAAAATTTAATTTAAAATAACTTTAGAAGTTGCAGTATTTAGAGATAGAGAGAGTATGATATAAAAAAAATACGAGTACTATGAATTAATTAAGGATCTGCGCGCCGCACGCCAGGGATTAATTTAAGTATGTTTTAGGTGTGCTGTGGCTGTGCATGTGCACGGCCAGCGCAGAATTCCCACAGCATGTGTGTTGGACTTTGGAAGATGATGATGATCAACACCGTGACTTTAATTTGCTGGGGAATGCTGAATGCAGCATACATGCATATGCGTACGTACCGATCCCCATTCCCTATCCCTATATATACATCAATGAATAGACCACGAGGTCGTAGCTTGCTGTTTCAGTGATTAGTCGTACGTTCTCTGCCGTGTCCTCGATCTCGTAAACATAACAACACACCACGCACCCATCGATCTACCATGCAGTTTGCAGTAAGCATGGGGCTTCAATCGCCAATGCTGCTGCCAGCAGCAACGGCCAGCAGCAGCGGATCACTACAGTTGGGTACGGTTGTTGCCGCAGGTACCGACGACCTCCGCCTCTATATTCAATTCGTACCGACGACGACGTGCCTGCTGCTTCTTTCATGTTTTCATCTCATCTTGCGAACACACACCATTTGTTGCCGCTCTTGGACTACCCTTTTAATTACAGTGTATATATACCGCATATGGTCCATGCGCAACGATCTCTGCTTGTAATACAAGTGCATGTGAACTTGCTCGTGTTGGCTTGAAGTTGGGACCTGCATCAATTTCACGAAAGAATTGACCTCCTTATAGAGTTTGTATGCGTTTTGGGTACGTAGCTGAACTCATGATAATAAGGCAATAAAATAATGAGGGTTCTTTATATACAAGAAAATCGATTTTTATGCATATTGTTTCTAAAATGAGGAATGGTCGCATGTTGTTTGCCTCAGCCCTCAAGTATCCCAATTTTAACTCATAACCGTGTTCATGTGGAGCCTCTCCTACCACCACATCATAATATAAGTATTGGATGCTATCATTTTACCTATAAGTCTTGTATTGAATATTTTGGTAAAAT
Source organism: Chrysopogon serrulatus (assembly GCA_015844335.1). Taxonomy (NCBI): domain Eukaryota; kingdom Viridiplantae; phylum Streptophyta; class Magnoliopsida; order Poales; family Poaceae; genus Chrysopogon; species Chrysopogon serrulatus. Next base: position 4,408 of record JADLZL010001624.1, on the reverse strand, counting down.
GATCCTACATGAAAAAGGTTATGAACTACAAAATTTTATATCTCATAGAGCACCACGATATTATTTTAGGGCATGACTCCATCTATGGTCATTTGAAAAACTTAAAAATTTGAATTTCAAAATATAATAACTTAAAATGTATATTTTTGGTATCTAGATGATTCTAAAATAAAAAAGTTCTCGACTACAAGTTTTGGAACCCATCAACCTCTACAAATCTATAAAAAGTTTATTTTTATCTATCTTCATTTCAAAAAGTTTTGAATCCATGAGTCATAATGTATCAATTTTTTATTCTTGTCTAACTATAGAAATAATTATAAATCATTAATTGTCTTTTTGGCCAACGTAAATTAGATTTTGTTAGGTTTGTGATTTTTTCTAAAGGTTTTTTATTCTTGGAACAAATAATTGCGAATTATGTCTGCTACAGAAACGTAACAAACTAAAACTGCAATTTTATTATGAAATATATACGTCGCACGAAAGAAAACTAACTGAATTAGCAAGTCTCATGTTTTTTATAATGTGCTCATTTGGTGTCACAAATATTTATATATATTTTCTGTTTAAATATTGATAGACATTAAAAGGTCTGACTTAGAACAATTCTTGAAATAGCATGTCTTAATTAAAGGAGTCTCGACGACTCTGAACTCAGAATCATGGGTTTCCGTGGGAAAATTCAAAGATCCCTTCTCGGGGAAAAAACGTAAAACGTACTACAGATTAAATAAACAATACAAAGATGCAAAGCCATGGACTTTGTGCGTTGGTTTTCCTGTTCCCTACGTATCGGCGAGCCTGCAAAACAAAATCCTATAGAACTTGGGAGCTTGTTCTTCATGGCCTGGTTTTTTTTTTTCCTTCCTCTTTTATCATGCATACTCCATCCGTCTTAAATTACAGATCACTGCAAATTTAATTTCTAGGTACATAGATTATTCTATAAAAAAATAACTCCAAGAAAACGGTCTTTAACTTGGGAACAGAGAGAGCAGTGACTAAAGAAAGGAGGCTGGGCGGTTAATTCTCACCTTTTGATTTCTTCTTGCGATTGAATTAGGCCCATGGAGTTCCCGGATCAAGAACGATGCAGTCGCTTCCCAAGCAAAGCGCTGTGGTGTGCATAAAGACTGCCCTTTCACCAAAGAAGTATGGAGAACACTAAAACAATGGTTCAATCTATCGATTTTGGATTCAGTAACAAGCACCGGATCCTTGTACTCCTTTTGGAGAAAATGCCGGGGCGGTTATGGAATACTAATCTATTTTTGGTGGAATGTTTGGAAAGAAAGGAATAGAAGAACCTTCCAACAGAAATCTTTAAACCCAATACAAGTCGCGGGTATCTGCAAGGATGACATTAGCCAGTATCAAAGGGCAATGGCGGTAACAATTCAAGAACCTCAGAATGTTGAAGACAACTAATTTGCTGTTATCTGTAATTTTTTCTAGTGATTTTGGCTTTTGCCAAGGGGTAGTGGTAGCTCAGTGGAAGTTGTGTGTCAGTCAGTTACACTGACTGTCCTCTTCTATTTGTTTGTACAGTCTTTTTTTTCTTCCCTAATAAAAAATGCGGCAAAGCTTTTTGCCGCCCTTTCGTGGGTGTGCATATGGTCGGCCGGTGCAGAGCCCGGGCCCAGGTGCAGGACACCAGCGAATCAGCTGTCGCCAAAGGTATCATCAGTCCAATTTCAGCAGGGAGATAGATCCATCCTGGCCATCTGTTGCCTAGCATTATTTTGGTATATATAAGAGGATTTTGTTTTCCACAATAACGCCAAATGACTGGGAAGCTGCTTGATGCACATGTGTCATTGATGTTGTTCTTAGTGTTACTGTCACTATATAACCTGTGAGATTGTTTCTCAAATTTACTCGTATTGTATTGCATACTTACTTATACTATATACTATAATGCGTAGAAATGCATTGCCATATATTTAATCTTGCATTATATTTAATATATACTGCGTTAGTTCCAGTGCAAATAAGCTGGTTTCACCTGCAGGGTCTCTGACACCCGTAATCGGAAACGATGCTGAAAACATGAAATGGCCTTCGCATCTGCATGATCCTGATAACCACCAAGTTATTTCTGAGGTGAACCTTCCTTAATTCTGTGTGGCGATTTCTCAGCAACACATTAGTAGTGGTGCATAATAAGCATAACTAATTTTCCACTTGTTTGCACAATTGCTGACAAATATATAATGACAATTTCCATCGATCAGGTTCACCGGACAGACGCTGGACCACTGATCGATCAGATTAGGGCAATGCTGAGATCAATGGACGACGGGGACATCAGCATCTCAGCCTACGACACCGCGTGGGTCGCTTTGGTACCCAGGATGGACGGCGGGGAGGGCCCCCAGTTTCCTGCCGCCGTCCAGTGGATCCTAAACAATCAGCTCCCCGATGGCTCCTGGGGCGACGCCGACTTGTTCTCTGCCTACGACCGTCTGATAAACACGCTTGGGTGTGTCGTCGCACTCACGAAATGGTCTCTTGAGCCTCAAATGTGCAACAAAGGTATTAGATTATTGGAAAATCTTAATTTGGGTATCTGTTTACAACAGAGAGCATGCGTAGTGAACCAAATTTGGGTACCCTCGATTCAACTGAATGGGCATTGCTAGCTAAACTGCGTGCTGCTTTACTCTTAGGGCTCTCTTTCCTCAATCAGAATATGTGGAAGTTAGCGGTGGAAGATGAAGAGTCAATGCCGATAGGTTTCGAGATTGCATTCCCTTCTTTCATTGAAATAGCAAAGAGTTTGAGCGTTGACTTCCCGTATGATCACCAAGCCTTACAGGGAATATACTCGAGTAGAGAAATCAAGATGAAGAGGTACATACATACACGCATGTATAGCTAGATCGAATACACAATGCGACGGTTTAATTTCCTGGAGATAATTCCATTCTAATTCATAGATTTTTTTTGTAATGCAGGATTCCTAAGGAAGTGATGCATACAGTCCCTACATCAATTCTTCATAGCATTGAAGGAATGCCTGGACTAGACTGGCCAAAGCTTTTAAAGCTGCAATCAAGCGATGGATCCTTCTTGTTTTCTCCTGCAGCTACTGCATATGCTCTTATGAACACTGGTGACAAGAAGTGCTTCGACTATATTGATAGGACAGTGAAGAAATTCAATGGAGGAGGTACTTATCATTTTTTTAAAATCATGCACCATTAATTGTCCACAAGATTGCTTAGCATTTTTTACCTTCTCTTTAGTTAATTCTTTGTCTTCTCACCATTCTAGTGCCCAACGTTTACCCTGTGGATCTTTTTGAGCACATATGGGCTGTTGACCGATTGGAGCGTCTCGGGATCTCTCGTTACTTTCAGAAAGAGATTGAACAATGCATGGACTATGTGAACAGGTTTTTCTTTGCAACTTTTCAAAAGTGTTTTTTTTTTATTTGAAGATACAGCTTGACAAAACCTTTCTGTTACATTGTTTGAGTAACTCTTCTTTTATCCATCTACATAAACACTTTTTGTAGGCACTGGTCTGAACAAGGAATCTGCTGGGCAAGGAACTCTGATGTCAAGGAAGTGGATGACACAGCTATGGCTTTCCGACTGCTACGGCTTCATGGATATAGTGTCTCACCAGGTAAACAAATCATATATATGCGTGTCCAGATTCCTGAAACATTTCATTTATCTCCCACCGCATCACTAACATCTGCGTGATGTTGCTTGCAGATGTGTTCAAGAATTTTGAGAAAAATGGGGAGTTCTATGCCTTTGCTGGGCAGTCGACTCAAGCGGTCACAGGAATGTATAACCTCAACAGGGCCTCTCAGATAAGTTTTCCAGGCGAGGATATTTTGCACCGTGCTGGGACTTTCTCATATGAGTTTCTTAGGAAAAGAGAAGCCGAAGGAACGCTTCGTGACAAATGGATTATATCTAAGGATCTACCTGGCGAGGTAATCCAATCGATGCTAGCATTGTCGGATCCTATTTACATTGCAAAACTGAATAGAATATATGTAAAAGTTAATGGGTGCATTCTAAAATTAAGTTATTGGTTGCAATGCCTTCTATATATATATAAAACCAACATAAATGCTGAATCTGATCAATAGGTACAATATACACTGGATTTTCCTTGGTATGGAAACTTGCCACGTGTAGAGGCAAGAGATTATCTAGAACAGTACGGTGGTGATGATGATGTCTGGATCGGAAAGACGCTCTACAGGTAACTTAATTTAGCTACTATATTTCAGGTCAAATAATTTGGCCCATGGATATGCTGGATATTCTTTGATGCAAGTAAGCTCAAATTATCTCAATGTGATGACCGACTTTTGGCAGGATGCCTCTTGTGAATAAACGATGTATATCTTGAGTTGGCAAGAATGGACTTCAATTATTGC
>JADLZL010001623.1:0-128878 GCA_015844335.1 Chrysopogon serrulatus | reverse complement strand
GCATTGTTCAATCTCTTTCTGAAAGTAACGAGAGATCCCGAGACGCTCAATCGGTCAACAGCCCATATGTGCTCAAAAGATCCACAGGGTAAACGTTGGGCACTATAATGGTGAGAAGACAAAGAATTAACTAAAGAGAAGGTAAAAAATGCTAAACAATCTTGTGGACAATTAATGGTGCATGATTTTAAAAAAAATTGCTAAGTACCTCCTCCATTGAATTTCTTCACTGTCCTATCAATATAGTCGAAGCACTTCTTGTCACCAGTGTTCATAAGACCATATGCAGTAGCTGCAGGAGAAAACAAGAAGGATCCATCGCTTGATTGCAGCTTTAAAAGCTTTGGCCAGTCTAGTCCAGGCATTCCTTCAATGCTATGAAGAATTGATGTAGGGACTGTATGCATCACTTCCTTAGGAATCCTGCATTACAAAGATTCTATGAATTAGAATGGAATTTCTCCAGGAAATTAAACCATCGCATTGTGTATTCGATCTAGCTATACATGCGTGTATGTATGTACCTCTTCATCTTGATTTCTCTACTCGAGTATATTCCCTGTAAGGCTTGGTGATCATACGGGAAGTCAACGCCCAAACTCTCTGCTATTTCAATGAGAGAAGGGAATGCAATCTTGAAACCTATCGGCATTGACTCTTCATCTTCCACCGCTAACTTCCACATATTCTGATTGTAGGAAAGAGAGCCCTAAGAGTAAAGCAGCACGCAGTTTAGCTAGCAACGCCCATTCAGTTGAATCGAGGGTACCCAAATTTGGTTCACTACACATGCTCTGTTGTAAACAGATACCCAAATTAATTAAAAATTTCCAACATAATACCTTTGTTGCACATTTGAGGCTCCAGAGACCATTTCGTGAGTGCGACGACACACCCAAGCGTGTTTATCAGACGGTCGTAGGCAGAGAACAAGTCGGCGTTGCCCCAGGAGCCATCGGGGAGCTGATTGTTTAGGATCCACTGGACGGCGGCAGGAAACTGGGGGCCCTCCCCGCCGTCCATCCTGGGTACCAAAGCGACCCACGCGGTGTCGTAGGCTGAGATGCTGATGTCCCCGTCGTCCATTGATCTCAGCATTGCCCTAATCTGATCGATCAGTGGTCCAGCGTCTGTCCGGTGAACCTGATCGATGGAAATTGTCATTATATATTTGTCAGCAATTGTGCAAACAAGTGGAGAATTAGTTATGCTTATTATGCACCACTACTAATGTGTTGCTGAGAAATCGCCACACAGAATTAAGGAAGGTTCACCTCAGAAATAACTTGGTGGTTATCAGGATCATGCAGATGCGAAGGCCATTTCATGTTTTCAGCATCGTTTCCGATTACGGGTGTCAGAGACCCTGCAGGTGAAACCAGCTTATTTGCACTGGAACTAACGCAGTATATATTAAATATAATGCAAGATTAAATATATGGCAATGCATTTCTACGCATTATAGTATATAGTATAAGTAAGTATGCAACACAATACGAGTAAATTTGAGAAACAATCTCACAGGTTATATAGTGACAGTAACACTACGAACAACATCAATGACACATGTGCATCAAGCAGCTTCCCAGTCAATTTGGCGTTATTGTGGGAAACAAAATCCTCTTATATAGACCAATATAATGCTAGGCAACAGATGGCCAGGATGGATCTATCTCCCTGCTGAAATTGGACTGATGATACCTTTGGCGACAGCTGATTCGCTGGTGTCCTGCACCTGGGCCCGGGCTCTGCACCGGCCGACCATATGCACACCACAGCGCTTTTTTTTTTCGAAAGGACGGCAAAAGCTTTGCCGCATTTTTTATTAGACGAAGAAAGCAAAAAAGACTGTACAAACAAATAGAAGAGGACAGTCAGTGTAACTGACTGCCCCCCCGGACACACAACTTCCACTGAGCTACCACTACCCTCTTCGGCAAAAGCCAAAAATCACTAGAAAAAAATTACAGATAACAGCAAATTAGTTGTCTTCAACATTCTGAGGTTCTTGAATTGTTGACGCCATTGCCCTTTGATACTGGCTAATGTCATCCTTGCAGATACCCGCGACTTGTATTGGGTTTAAAGATTTCTGTTGGAAGGTTCTTCTATTCCTTTCTTTCCAAACATTCCACCAAAAATAGATTAGTATTCCATCCACTTCCTTTCTTTCCTTCCTGTCGAATTTCCGTCGGCATTTTCTCCAAAAGGAGTACAAGGATCCGGTGCTTGTTACTGAATCCAAAATCGATAGATTGAACCATTGTTTTAGTGTTCTCCATACTTCTTTGGTGAAAGGGCAGTCTTTGCAAAGGTGCACACCACAGCGCTTTGCTTGGGAAGCGACTGCATCCTTCTTGATCCGGGAACTCCATGGGCCTAATTCAATCGCAAGAAGAAATCAAAAGGTGAGAGAATTAACCGCCCAGCCTCCTTTCTTTAGTCACTGCTCTCTCTGTTCCCAAGTTAAAGACCGTTTTCTTGGAGTTTTTTATAGAATAATCTATGTACCTAGAAATTAAATTTGAAGTGATCTGTAATTTAAGACGGATGGAGTATGCATGATAAAAGAGGAGGAAAAAAAACCAGGCCATGAAGAACAAGCTCCCAAGTTCTATAGGATTTTGTTTTGCAGGCTCGCCGATACGTAGGGAACAAGAAAACCAACGCACAAAGTCCATGGCTTTGCATCTTTGTATTGTTTATTTAATCTGTAGTACGTTTTACTTTTTCCCCGAGAAGGGATCTTTGAATTTTCCCACGGAAACCCATGATTCTGAGTTCAGAGTCGCCGAGACTCCTTTAATTAAGACATACTATTTCAAGAATTGTTCTAAGTCAGACCTTTAATGTCTATCTATATTTAAACAGAAAATATATATAAATATTTGTGACACCAAATGAGCACATTATAAAAAAATGAGACTTGCTAATTCAGTTAGTTTTCTTTTCGTGCGACGTATATATTTTATAATAAAATTGCAGTTTTAGTTTGTTACGTTTCTGTAGCAGATTCGCAATTATTTGTTCCAAGAATAAAAAACCTTTAGAAAAAATCACAAACCTAACAAAATCTAATTTACGTTGGCCAAAAGACAATTAATGATTTATAATTATTTCTATAGTTAGACAAGAATAAAAAATTGATACATTATGACTCATGGATTCAAAACTTTTTAAAATGAAGATAGATAAAAATAAACTTTTTATAGATTTGTAGAGGTTGATGGGTTCCAAAACTTGTAGTCGAGAACTTTTTATTTTAGAATCATCTAGATACCAAAAATATACATTTTAAGTTATTATATTTTGAAATTCAAATTTTTAAGTTTTTCAAATGACCATAGATGGAGTCATGCCCTAAAAATAATATCGTGGTGCTCTATGAGATATAAAATTTTGTAGTTCATAACCTTTTTCATGTAGGATCATTTAAGACCAAAATATTCAATACAAGACTTATAGGTAAAATGACAGCATCCAATACTTATATTATGATGTGGTGGTAGGAGAGGCTCCACATGAACACGGTTATGAGTTAAAATTGGGATACTTGAGGGCTGAGGCAAACAACATGCGACCATACCTCATTTTAGAAACAATATGCATAAAAATCGATTTTCTTGTATATAAAGAACACTCATTATTTTATTGCCTTATTATCATGAGTTCAGCTACGTACCCAAAAAGCATACAAACTCTATAAGGAGGTCAATTCTTTCGTGAAATTGATGCAGGTCCCAACTCAAGCCAACACGAGCAAGTTCACATGCACTTGTATTACAAGCAGAGATCGTTGCGCATGGACCATATGCGGGTATATATACACTGTAATTAAAAGGGTAGTCCAAGAGCGGCAACAAATGGTGTGTGTTCGCAAGATGAGATGAAAACATGAAAGAAGCAGCAGGCACGTCGTCGTTGGTACGAATTGAATAGAGAGGCGGAGGTCGTCGGTACCTGCGACGACAACCGTACCCAACTGTAGTGATCCGCTGCTGCTGGCCGTTGCTGCTGGCAGCAGCATTGGCGATTGAAGCCCCATGCTTACTGCAAACTGCATGGTATGTAGATCGATGGGTGCGTGGTGTGTTGTTATGTTTACGAGATCGAGGACACGGCAGAGAACGTACGACTAATCACTGAAACAGCAAGCTACGACCTCGTGGTCTATTCAATGATGTATATATAGGGATAGGGAATAGGGATCGGTACGTACGAATATGCATGTATGCTGCATTCAGCTTTCCCCAGCAAATTAAAGTCACGGTGTTGATCATCATCATCTTCCAAAGTCCAACACACATGCTGTGGGAATTCTGCGTTGGCCGTGCACATGCACAGCCACAGCACACCTAAAACATACTTAAATTAATCCTGGCGCGCGGCGCGCAGATCCTTAATTAATTCATAGTACTCGTATTTTTTTTATATCATACTCTTTCTATCTCTAAATACTGTAACTTCTAAAGTTATTTTAAATTAAATTTTTTTAAACTTTGATTAAATTTCTAAAAAAAAAAAAACTATGATGTATGATACCAAATTAGTACTTAGATTTATCACACAATATATTTTCATAAGATACTTATTTTATATTATGGATATTAATGTTTTTTTCTATAAAATTGATCAAAGTTAAAAAAAGTTTAATTATTATAGATTTTAGAAGTTACAGTTTTTAGAGACGGGGTAGTAGTTTATTATATTAGTCAACGCGTAGTCGCATCACGTGGAGCGAAGTTTCAAACGGGCTGATCGAGGGGCGATCGGCGTGGCAAAAATCCAACGGTTCGTTGGGAGCCTAGTCAATGGTCATGATCCGGCCTCCGATCCTGCTGAAACTACTGCAACAGATAAAGTACTCCATCATCGTTCCTAGCTAGCTACAAGTCGCAACATGTGATTTCCCGGCCGTTCAACTAATAATTAGAAATTAAAACAAGAGAGTTTATTACCCGCCTGGACCACCATGGCTGCATCGTCATATCAGTTGTTTCAACGACAAGCCTAGCTGCACCCCAAGTTCTGCAGCTCATCTTTTGCACCGCCTGCATACTGCAGGCAACAATCAGTGATGAATGAAATGGAAGATCTCATTGCATGTAATTTTAGCTCAGTGAATTATATATATTTGGCTCATCAGATTACACGTTCATGTAACACCGTCGCACATACCTTAATTAGCTGCACTTGGAGCGAGTACTCTTAATCTCTGTACGAGATAGTATTCCTTCTTATATTCAGAACTTGGTTGCCAAAGATTTGGCACATGTTAATAACATGTAATTAATGGAGAGCTCTTCCATGTTACGAAAAAAAGGTGATGTACATCATGGGTTGCCCCATTTTTTAATACGCTTTATTAGTTTGGGGATCCTGCAGGGTTAAGGGCGGACGTGTTCTGCGCATACTCATTAATCAGTGCAAGAGTGCAAGGGCCAAGGTATATTTTTCATTTGGCACTAACACGATGGGCCGGCCCGAGCACGACACGAAAAAGCACGGCCCAGGCACGGAACGGCACGATGTCTATAGTGCCAGTGCCGGCACGGGCACGGGTATAGTGCCGTGCCGGGCGCGCTTCGGCCCGCAGTGCCGGCGCGGGCACGCACGGCACGACTAACGGGCTGGCACGAAGCCAGTACGATTATTTCTACCGTCAGATATATATATATATATATATATATATATATATATATATATATATATATATATATATATATATATATATATATATATATATATATATATACGGCTCAGCTCCTAAACCCTAACTAGCCCCACCCCAACCAAGAAGCCACCGCACGGCAAAAATAAAAAATAAAAAACCCGCACGGCTCGGCATCTCCTTGCTCGTCTTCTCCATCTCCTCGAGCGGCAGCGCGGCGCAACTCCTCCATCCCACCTCGTGCAACATCTCTTGCTCGTTCCTTCCGCGCTACTGCCCTGGCAAGGCCGCATGGGGGATCTGCGGCGCGACGCGCGGGAGCTACGGAGCGGCGGCGCAACCGCGCAAGGGGCTGTGGAGCTGCAGCACGACGTGCAGTAGCTATGGAGCGGCGGCGCGAGGGCCTTCCCCACAAGCCATGGCGGCGCGAGGGCCTTCCCCACGGGACGGCAACGCAGCGGCGACGCGACGGTCTCGGGCGGGTCGGCACGGACACGCCGGGCTGCCGTGCCTAGCAGCACGGCACGGCACGGCTAACGGCCTATAGTGCCGTGCCCGGGTCGAGATGCTGGCATGGCGGCACTAAGCGGCACGGCACGGCAGTGCCGCCGTGCCCCGACGTGCCGTGCTCCGCCGTGCCGTGCCCGGGCGTGCCAGTGCCGTGCCGTGCCTGGATGGCCCGTTTGGCCAAGTATAGGCCAAGGAAGGAGGAGGTTGCGTACGCATGGGCGGACGATGAGAGCTCGCGGGTTCAGCCCCTGGCCGGGTCAAGTCACAAGTCACAACTCACAACTGGGTTTCGTCGGATACGCACTCGCCCGCACCAAGTCTATATCTATAAATAAAAGTAGCAATAATTTTGATAATCCTAGGGAAGCAAAGCCCCTACCAATCATCTACGTGGTGCGTTTTAAGTCCACCTGTAATTAAGAGGCAGATGCATTTATAATTAAGTTGAAATGAAAAAAAGTTTCAACTGAGAAGTTACAGATATCGTCAAATACTGTAACTTTGGTTTTAGCTGTTTTTCCATTGGAGGCTGTTTCAAATTTTGAATTTCAAAATGTAATATATTCAAAAGTTGAACAATAAAGTTACAACTTTGTGTTTTCAAAGTTGCCCAATTTTTTCCACGGATAAATGATTTTAAATGAAAAGTTGAACAATAAAGTTACAACTTTGTGTTTTTTATCGTTTCTCCATTTGAGGGCATTTGAAAATTTTGAATTACAAAATGTGAGGGCTTCAGATTGAATTTAATTGGGACCATAGATTATTGAAAATAAAAAAATGTTATCAACTACAATGTTTTATATCTTTTGAGATATATAATTTTGGTATCAAACTATTTCTCCATTCGGATTGTTTGAAAAATTCAAAAAAAAATGAAATGTTGTCACCTACAAAGTTGTTCATCTTGTCTTTACCCAAGTTTATTTAAAAAATATATAAATTTTACTATATTGCACCTACTTTATAGACAACTCTCGATTTAGCCGCCTATGTGAATCAATTTCTAGAAACAACTTTAGATTTGTTTGTCTCTAAAGATGGCAGTATTTTTTAAAGGCCGCTAAAAAAAATACAAGCTCTCTTAAAAATAGAATTTTAGAGGTAACTCGTTCTAAACATAATTTTTAAAATGCAATTTTAGATAGAACCACCTCTACTAAAAGAAAGAGACGTTTCTAAAAATTAATTTTGTAGTAGTAATTATCAAAACCAACCGCGCGCATCACTGGACGTCTGGACCGGTCATGCAGTCCAACGAAAATGCTAGTAGTCAATGAATGAACTTGTCAAAACCATGTACATATATAAACCGTAGTCCTGTCAGTTATGCTACCTTCAAGTTTAGATTTCACTGTAGCAAAACATATTACTAGGAATATATGCAGAGCACATGTACCATTTCGATTCGAAACTACTCTGTCTTGAAAAGATGCAGTGTTTGTGTACTGTCAAGTCAAACTCTCTTCAATTTGTTTGCTGTCATAGGTGTCGAGTATTTTTATAAATTTATTTAAAATTAAAATAATTTGACTGGGACCAAAACTTAGAGTCAGTTTGTTTTTAATGGAACAGTAATTGATGAAGTGCATATCTGAACATGCATGTACGTGTATATATTCTGTGAGTATTTTATACATACCGATAACAAAACGTGCGGCGACCGGAGACTGGAGCGACATTAGCAGGATGGAGGCATGGTCAACTCAGGCTTTGGCCATGTGACGATCGAAGAAGTGGGAAATAGGAAGCTAGGGTCCAATGCAACTGATAGACTTGCTCTGCTATTTAGTTTAGTATGTTTATTTAGGCCGTGGGAGATGATGCGTCGTCGAGAACGATGATTTAGGAATATAACATAATAATTATGATGAAATAGATTATATATGAATTTCATTTAGTCTAGCGCACACCGTTTTCAATATATTGAAACTGAGTCAAAACTTTAATAAGAGCATTTTGTTTCATCTCCACAGGTTGAAACCCTACTTGGAGCATTTAATTTCATACAAAAACAGTTAATCTCCATACTTCGAGCATTTTGTTTCATCTCCATACTTTGGCTAACAGAATCAGGCTAGGCTTGTTACTGCATCTAGTAGGAGTATTTCGTTTCATGCTCCGATTTGATTGATCACCTTTCATTTCGTCGCCAAGCCTTGCTCTCTACTTTGGTGTGGACATAACCTAGCTTGATGATACACTTAGCAAAAGGTTAGTCCTCTAGTTGTCTCAACTACCAAAACCAAACATGATGCTTTTCACATGCTATGTTCATCATTTATTCTAGCAATATTGACTGCTGGATTTAGGGTTAAGTGATCGTCAACAATGGGCTATGCAAAAAATGGGCACATGGAGGTCCAACTATATAAAAAAAGAGATGAGCACATAAAGGCTCATGCATTTGGAAAGAGAAAAAGAAAAGATAGCATATCTCAATATAATAAGTTAGTGAGAGATATCATATTTGTTAAGGAGTACACTAAAATTTATTATCATTTATCACGCACATGCACACATCGTGATTTAAGAGTATGATATTTTTCTCCTTGAATTCTTGTTTTGATTTTGCAATTCGTGCAACCCAAGTATGCTTTCGTATCTTTCCCAACGCAAGTACGCTCTTGTATCTTTCTCTACCTGAGCTCCGCATAAGCTTGAAGTAGGAAGCAAGAAGGCAATTTAATGGTGTGCCTTGGAGAAAAATCATACACCATTAAACGATCCGAGAGTACTATTTGAGCGTATGAATAAGTTAAGATGTAGTTTGCAAAACTTTTCAAGACTGCAAGTTAGGCCTTGTTTAGATGGGGGGAAGAGAGAGATTGAAAAGTCCTGTAGCAGTTCGTTTGTATTTGGTAAATATTGTCCAATCGTGGCCCAACTAGGCTCAAAAGATTCGTCTCGTGATTTACAACCAAACCATGCAATTAGTTATTTTTTTTACTGACATTTAATGCTCCATATATAGGGCAGAAATTGATGTGATGGAGAGAGATTGAAAAGTCCTGTAGCATTTCGTTTGTATGTGGCAAATATTGTCCAATCGTGGACCAACTAGGCTCAAAAGATTCGTCTCGTGATGTACAACTAAACTGTGTAATTAGTTATTTTTTTTACTTATATTTAATACTCTTTACATGTGGGTACAAATTGATGTGATGGAGAGAGAGTGAAAAAACTTGGAAGTTGGGAGGTAATCTAAACAAGGCCTTACTAGAATGTGAAATTAGAATGATGGTATTATTTCTGAGTTGTTCCACTTTTCATCCGCTAAAGGATATATGTTAGCCAAGCCACATATCCCACTAGTATGAGAAATATTTAGGAACAACTTTTATATTAGTTGTATATCTTAAAGAGTTATGTTTGTTTTTTTGTAAAATATAAAGTGAGACACTCATATATACATATGCTCATCTCCTACCCTATAAATTTATTCACATACCCTATTTTTAAGTACCTCCTAAAAAATCAAGCCGATAAATCCCAACATTGACAAATTTACCATAGAAGTTTTGTTCTTGTCGGGCATATTGCCTATCACTAATTACATTCAGAAAAATGTGATGACACATGTCAAATCTAGCATTTAAATCCATACCCTATTTTTTTAGTACCTCCAAAGAATCGAGCCCATAAATCCCGACATTGATAAATTCACCATAGAAATTTTGTTCTTCTCGGACATATTGCCTATCACTAATTACATTCAAAAAAATACGATGACCTATGTCAAATCTAGCATTTAAATCCAGACTAGCAAGTTCAACCACAAGAAATCCAATCAGCTAAGCTAGGCTCAATTTGTAAATTATAATCATTTTAACTTGTAGTAAGTTAAAGTTGACCAAGTTTTAGAAAAAAATATATTAACACTAATAAGTTCAAATAAATGTACTAGCAAAGTACGCTTCATAAGTAATTCTCTGAACTAAATAAATGTTGTATATGTTGTGGATTTTTTATGTAAATTTAAGTCAAGTTAGAGAAGTTTTATTTATTATTTATGGAAACACTAAAAATAAACTATAATTTAAAATAGATAAAGTGCTAGTTTAAAAAAACGTAATCCTTCTTGTATAGACGTTTGAGTGGTGACTTCGTCCTTTCCACATAGTTATATGAATTTATCTAAGTTTAGCTGCGAACGAAAAAGAATTTCTACACCTTTTTATCAATCTTGTAGGAGAAATTCACACCGTTATCTTAGTGACTTCGCCACGCTTAGGATTTGTATAGGATTTGTAGCCAACTAAATTGCTCCAGTTTATCACCAAACTTGGTCATGATCATGCAACAAATGCACGACAATCAGCGGTGGGTAACAGTAATATGATAATTGTCGTACGATTTTACTCCCAAGTCTTATTTCATTTTGTTAGAAAATGATGTTTTGATTGATCAACAATTACTCTATTTATATGCCAGATATAAAAAACCTTTAATAAAGATTGTAAATACAGGTACAATAACATAGTAATTTTGTGACACAACCATAAATAGGGATTTTAAATATAGGTACAATAACATAGTAGTTTTGTGACACAGAAGAAGAAGAGTAATGGTTGGTTAAAGTCGGGTCCTACAATAAGAAAAAAGAAAGCTTTGTGTAAAATTGTAATTTCGAGGAGTAATAATGATTTTTTAGAGAAAGTCAACACTCGGTGGAGTGCATGCACTATTCACAAGTCACACCCTCACCTAATAATGTTAATTATTTTATTCAATGCCATTTCCTCCGCTGTCAGTGAGGTTTTGAGAAAACAAGATTATTTCAAATCGCCTCGTCCTCCTATTCAATGTGCAACAAAAACTTGAAAATCCAAATCCAAAAGAGATAAATCTTGTCTTGTCTTGAGGTGAAAAACTGAAACGAAGAGGGAGACGCCACGCCAACTTCCTTCCACTTCTTCCTCCGGTCGTCGCCCTCGCCCACCACCTTCGGAGCTCGGAGTCTTCCCCCACCCACGCCTCGTCCTGCCCTGCCGTGCTCCGCGTTGCCGCCTGCGGGCACCGCAGCCGTGCGTGCCCGCAAGTCCCCGACTTGGTAACCAACCGCCCCTCCTGTTTCTGTACTGCTTCTAGCCCTTTCCTGCCCAATTGCATACCTCGTGGCCACTTTTTGGGAAATGCGGCACTTTCCTTCCGATCCATGGTGGAAATTCGCACCTCCTGTGGCAGATCTTATGGGAGACGCAGAATCGTCTTCTCGGTCCGGGCCGCGCTCGCAATTCGGCGCTCGCGCCGCTTGCAGGGTGCCGATTTCTTGGCTTCTTGGATTCCCCTTCCGGCCTTCCCTGTAGACAAGTGCTGCTGCTAATAATTTCTGAGGGTGTCATGGTGAATTTTATTACTTTATTAGTGTATATTAGTGTATAGTTGTTTCGGCTGCTTATGGAATTCTTTACGGATCCTAGAGCAAGTTTGTACTTGCTGTCTATAATTATCTGCTGAGTCGTTGACATACCACCAACTTTAGATAGAGTACAAACAGGACATTTAACTTAGGCTTTAAACTGTTTACCAACTTTTGAAAGAATGACTATGCTCACAATGTTTGACTTAGCTGAGATGAGCCGCTGGTTGTTGAGTTAAAATGTTTTTTAGAAAAGTATGCCTGTTCTTTACTGTCTTGTTCTTGACATGTGTCATGCAATATGCCCACCTGTGCTGCAGCTCTGTACTGTAATGCATCGCTTTCAGCTTATATATAGGAAGGGTGTACAGCACACGTCACTTTCCTTGTTTTGTATTACATAAAAACAACTGAGGACTTTTTTTTGTCTGAATTAGAATTTATCTCAGTTGTTGACAACTGTTTACCTTATATTCCATATGTTCTACCAGGAGAACAATATATTACTAGACATATGCAGTTCTACTATATATATTTTTTTTGTAAACTAGTACGAGTAGAATCTTTCACATAACCGTGACTTACAGAGCCAAATACGTCAGCTTAGACCTTCAGTGAATTTATGAGGTATTTATAGGCCATGATCATGACCTTGTACAAATGAAAATCATGCCCCTTGGGTCAATGATGTAATTCCTTAGGATGCAGTCCAGACCTCTCGAAGCATGTGTCTTGAGGGCCTTTTGAAAGTTGAGTTCTCAAGGCTTCAGGGTTCTTTTGAGATGCGTTATGAGGGTCCCCAAATATGGGTTTTGGATACTGCGAGGCAAGTTCTCCATGCCTTTAGGGTGCAGGGTTTTAGAGCCTTCTGGATATGGATCCTTGAAGCACATAAAGGCGCATATGGTTATTATCGCCTATTCTCTCAGGTCTTCAGTGAGACTGAGTTTGAGTCTGCTTAGGCAGGACTAAATCTACAGAATATATGATCTACTGTTTAAGTTATGTTAAGACTGGCAATAGAAAAAAGCCTAGAGTAGCCTGAAAAATTGATGTTTTGCATGGCCAGGAAGGCAGGAAAGTGTGAAGAATTTCTGTCTGGTTTGAAGCCTGTGTATGAGAACTCTAATAATGAAATTGGCACATCATAAATTTGTTTGTTTAATTACATGTATTATTAATAGCACTGTCATAATATGGACTATCCGACTAAGTGGTTTATTTTTTTTTCAGTGAACTAAGTTATTGACAATATAAATGTTTAAATAAAACTCCCGTTTATTTATTTAATTAAATATATATAGATAGAAATGATCTCCTAAAAAGGTATAGCATTGGATATATTATTGCAAGCTATCCGAAATAAGTAGATGAAGGCGAGGGCAAACCTAGATATTTATAGTCATGCAGCCTATCTACAAACCATCCAAATGAACAGACTAAGAAATCAAATGAAATAACACCCTAGCAGCGAGTAACTCGTTTTAAAGCGTCATGATTATGCCCAGACACCCATGGTTTATTATCCAGGCACTGGTTTTCAGTGACTGGCCTGGAACTACTGCTGCCTGGACCGGGGCTCTCCAGGGCTGCAACTGGATTGATAGGTGGCAGATTCGAGGCTCCCTCCAAACCAGGCAATTTTTCACCAGGGTCTCAACCAAACAAGCCCTTGCTTTTTGTGGAGTTCTAGTCCCTTTCGTTGTTGGATGCTTTTGCCTGTAGCAGATACTTCCATTAATAAATCACTATAAGACAAACCATGGATAGCTGCGTCTGTATTCTAATAAAAAGTAAAATACAGGTGCTCCCTCTGGTCTGATTCATTTTTTGTTTTAGGTCAATACATGTGAGACAAGAAAGTATTTGTGTTCTAGTTTCTGGCATAGCTTAACCCTACTGGTACCAATAAGTAATTTATATGTGGGCATTTAGAGGAAAGGTTTCAGTGAAAACACAAAACAGGATTTCAAACTGAAACTACTCTGCAATTCTGCATATTTTCTCCACTGGAGGAATGATATGATGAGAAAATATTAAATACAGTGATATTCATCCTAAAATTCGCCCCCACAGGGAGTTGAACCCATGACCTGAGGAGTGCTACTCAAGCCACCTAACCAACTCAACTAGAGGCCCTTTTCGCTTCTACATGACATACTCATGATTTGTTTTTACATTTTTAATAAGAACATAGATGACTGCTATATCTGGATGGTATCTTGAAAATGCTTTTTGGTATTTCCTGCAACAATTTCTTAGAAAGATCTGAAATACTGCATTATCTATCCTGTGCTATTTCTTTGTTTTTTTATGTTATCCTTGAACTGATCCTAGCCTAACTTTCCTTCTTTTGTCTGTTTCATTGTTTGTTTGTGGCAGTAGTTTATTTACTGAAGTTTACATTTGATCTACAAGACTTAGTCCATCCCTACTTTTCAAATCACTATGGTTACCCTTTCCTACAGTTGGGCTAGCACACAATGTCAGGTGTGTTAGCTTCCCCTCTTTGTTTGAATATTATTTGGTGCATAATGGAATTTTGATCCTACTTCCATTTTTTTCCTTGCATGTATAGTCATGATGTCAGGCTCAAGAAAGGAAAGGAATCTCAGCATGCACTTTCAATCAGGCCAGAAATCTTCTGCTAATTTTTGTTTGTTTTCAAAGTCCAATCTGCCAGCCCACCACCAGGGAATACGCTGGTTTATCTAAATGTGTATGATTTGACATCAGTAAACGGCTATGTTTACTGGGCTGGTCTAGGGTATTTCATTCTGGCATTGAAGGTATGATGTCCTACACTTAATGTATCATATATGGTATCTCTAAGCCAGCTCTTCTTAACTTCAAATTTCTTCTAAGTTTCCCTGATTCTTTTCTATGTTTCCACAAGGTCAACATTATTTTTTAGTCCTGTAAAATATTTAACTCGTATTGTACTTCATGGATGATGATATTTGGTTTGTTTATTTACATCTGCAGCTTGGCACTAGTTTGCTATATGTGTTCAGCTTTTTTAAAAAATCTTTTGTGCGTAGTCCTTCCCTTGTTTCAATACACTGATTCCAATATTCAGCAACAGTGCATGGAACGCTACTCTCTTACAATTAAGAGTGAAGACAAAGTGATTCCAACTGTCTTTGGTTGCTAAAACATTGGGATGCAAGCTTTGGTCTTATCCATTAACCAAGCCACTGCTTTTAAAACCATCAGTTAGTTATGTGGTTGGCAAAACTTATGATGGAAGCCAACCTATAAAACGGACAAAGAATATTGCATTGAGTTATTTGTTGAAATGTCTGTAGTGCTATTTTATATTCCTTTTCATCATTCATTTCTTCACATGTCCTATTTCTAATCTAGCCTTAGAATCTAAGCGAATCATCTGTTGGAAATTATACTCAATGTTTCATTAAAAGTAAGATTTTAGTTCTTTTATCACAACAAATGTAGCTTACAGGATTTCATGTGGCCTGAAATATAATTTTTATTTCCTTGTCATGGAATATTAGCTCCATAATACTAATGTTGGTTGTCTTGGAGAAACACCACGGAAAAAGTTTAAGATATGGAGAATTCCACCATCAGGCTGTGCCACAATCGTTATAATCATGTTGAACATTTTTTCTTAAAAGATAAGCCTTTTTCTTACAATCTAAATGCTTGTCATTGGGTCATACATTTGGTCAAAGTTTAGAAAAGTTCACTATCGATTTATTTTAATTTTTAAACCAGAAATGTGCAAATCATATGTGTAGATTCAAGATTGTCTTGAAAATCAATGTTTATATTTCCTATTATTTTTTCCAGACATATTTCCAACATGGAAAATCATATGGTGCCCAAGGGGGCTGGCTCCCTCGTTCTAAAGTACCATGTTGCAATGTTTCAAAAATCATCACAAAAATCATGTATGGAGTACACCTAAAGTTAATTGTAGCCGCACCAATTCAGTTAGAAATTCATCTTTGATCCTGAGATTAAAAAACACAAGTGTCACTGTCAGCAAATATGAACAGTGCTAGGTCGACTGCTTGTCTATTTTGTTTCTTGGCATCTTGGATGAATTTCAAACTGAATCGTTGCGGCTATTCTTAACTTTATGTGTCAGCATACATGATTTCTGTGATTGAAACATTGCACCATGGTACTTTAGCTAACAAGGGCGCCAAATCTGTACTCTTCCAACATAAATTGGCTATCAAACACTTAAAGTTGCAATTTTGGAGACTGTATTGATGTTGTGACAGTGCTAAGAATGTGCCTTGGTTAAGTCCTGTTGACTTGATCACTAACACTTGTGAACCTGTTTCCTTGCCAAATCGATGCCTGCCCTAAGGTCGTGTGGCCTGTGCCCCCTTGATTTAACATTGTTGGATTCACTGAATCCACCAAACACTCCATGTCCAGTCCAAAAGGGTCACGATGTTGTAGTGCTTTTTACTGGCTACTTCCGTTTCTGTCAGAGTCAGAAATTACATTATTGAAAATTTTGAAAAGTAACATATCAAAAAGAATGCCAAGGCTGTTTCTGTCAAACAAGTCTGTTAGCTGACCATGTTCCTAACTGAAGGTAGAGGAGTGGCAAAACCAAAAAGGCAAATTTTTAAAACAAGATCCAGCCTAGGCGGTTCTTGTTAAGAAATAGATGCCAACTTCGAGTTGGAGGATCATAACTGGTGGAAGTGTCCACCCACACCTCCCCCTTCTCTAACTAGTAAGGCTCGAATATTGTCCTAGTTGGTGACTTGGTGGTTTGCTTTACTTTTATATAGCTTGAAAATACCATCGTCATTTGCTGATAACATGTCTCCAGTGTAATTCTTCATGAGTTATAAGTTACTTATATCTGAGCCTAGTTCTTCACTACAGATAATTGTATGGGCTATTCAAAAGGAGAATAAACAATATTTAATAAATGTGATCCCATAACATGCTAGAAAAGTAATCTTTCCTCGCACAAGCCTAAGTTGCTTTGTTAATAGTTATACTTACGGTGAATGCTAGTATTATCTCAGATTAGAATGGCCATATTTTTGCCAACTATTTCTGGCTTGTACAGTTTGCAAGTTTAGATATACATTATAGCTTCATATTGGAGGAACCAAAAGTAGCAAAGGTTAAATTGTGTTTGAAGCCTTGAACTTTCAGCATTCATCTTTTGTGGAGTGTTGTTGGTTTGCATCCATTAGGTGATGTGCTATGTATGTTTAGATTGTGTGGTTTGAAGGAGAATAAGATATTAAAAGGGAGTGACTGTAGAGGGATTGAGAAATTGAAAACATAAGAGATTATTTTTTGTTCTACATTAACCACCCTTGGCATTGAGGACTCATTTTGACCGATTGTATTGCACCTCTGGAATCAGAAAGCTGATTTCACATCATTTTGTTTTCTCACTGAAATGCCTCAAGATTGTCAAAACCCATGTTTGTGGTAATTCTTCTTGATATGATTTGTACTTATTGTTTAATTAACTGTTGGACAGAAGACTCGAGGTTCTGACTTTTGGTATTCTCTACCTTGTTTCTTTACAGTTCATGGTGTGGAGTATGCATTTGGAGCACATGACTATTCGATTAGCGGAGTTTTTGAGGTGGAACCTCGGCAGTGTCCTGGTTTCAAATTTAGGAAATCAATATGCATGGGAACTACCTGCCTGGATCCTCTCCAAATCAGAGAGTTCATGGAGACTCAGTCAGTAAATTACAATGGGGATACCTACCATTTGATAAGTAAAAACTGCAATCACTTCTCTGAGGATATCTGCAAAAGGCTGACAGGAAATTTAATTCCAAAATGGGTTAATCGACTTGCTAGAATGGGTAGGAATTCTTGAAACATATTCTTTTTCAGCCATTTATATTGCTATCTAAGATTGCTGCAAACTTTGTATATCTGTTCCGTTTAAAAAAATGTCTATTTTTCCTCGATTATCACTATATCTATCTGTTAACTGTCAGAGTTAAAGGTTCAAAGGTAGAATTTCGTTATTTCAATGTAAGTAAACACCAGTGATCCTCGTGGGTCATGAGGTCCTACTCACCCTAATTCCCCAGATATTTACTTTAGATTTTGTTGCACGCCTGACCCTACAACACCTGGGTGAAGCCGCCACTGATATTTTACATCTACTAATGGAGCATTTCTGATGGTTAAAATGTTAGACCAAAGCTGTTTCGGGGAATCTTCAATACATAAATACACCTACTAGCACATTCACTGGTTTGGCTGCTGTGTGGACTATGTCTGATATGATTGTTTGAGTAGATCATATGTTTTGTGCAAAAAACGTTCTCTGGAACTGTTTTTATGTGAAAGTATCTGGAAATCTGCAACAATGTTCACTAGAACTGATTTATGTGAAAGTACCTAGAAAACCTTGCGACTTATCCAAAATGTGACAGCTTGACTGTTCAAAGGAAACTACACGGTTCAGTGTGCTCATGTCACTTAACCTCACTATGTTGAGTTCATATAATGGGTACCTTTCTAACTTCTGTAACAGCTTTTGTCAGCATTCACTGAGATGCACAATCTTTTATGTGTAGGTGCTGTTTGCAACTGCATTCTACCAGAGCCTCTCAAGATCAACGCAGCCCGTCATGACTCAGGTTGTCAAGCAGAAGATAGTGAGAGAAAAAGGCTGACAGGTTCCTTCGCTTGCTTCTCTTCAATCTCTATATGCCAAAGACATTTCTCAGCATCTTCGCTCTTCCAGCGTTCCCCCACCAAAGGCTCTTCTTGGGATACCAAACAGTCAAATTCTACCCGATTGAAGAAGAGCTGACAATCCCTGTATATCATATTTCACTCATGAAGCACAAGGATCTTTTCTCTTTTATCAGCAATCTCTTCTACAACATTCATCAAAGAAGGATGAAAAGGTGAGCATTGGATCCACCTGTGCTTGAATATCTGTACAGAGAATGTGTAGAAAATTATTCTTACATTTGAGTTTGAAAAACAGTGAGATGGAGCAAACTCGACCCAAAACTTCTAGGGAAAACAAACTCCAAAAATGTTTCATTTGATGGGTGCTGCCTCTGAGTCTGAGTTGATATTTCGCCTGTGGTAGTTTGCAAACTGGGCCATGTTTATCCAAGTGGAAGTTTTTTTTTTTTTTTTTTTTAACATGTGGTGGTGGTATTCGTGCGTTTGTGTTTACTCGTATTGGATTTGCGCCAAATCATGGCAACACGAGATGGTTCTTTTGCCTTTGTACATGACTGATTCTCCCCTGGCATAGGTTCGTTAATGTCGTATAGGTTGGGCTATTGGCCTATTACCCATCAGTTTGGTTTTCTAACGCAAAGAATCTTTCATGCATAGAATTTTTCTAACATTCCCCCAAAAAAGAGAGAAGTGTCTGTAGGGCATAACATTCCCCCAAAAAAGAGAGAAGTGTCTGTAGGGCATACACACCAAACCACTAAGGATTGCAGTTAGTCAACTTGGTGATGCCAGTCTCTTATTCTTCTCCACGCTTACTTGCACATGTTCTCGAATGGTACTATAATTCTTTCTGATTTCTTTGCTGTCAAGATTTTCTGTTTTGATATTTGCTATTTGGTGGAAATAAAGAAAAGCATGGGTAATGCAGGGACGGTGTCACTTGCGATCTCCACTTTATACCACTTGAAAAGACAGATTCCATTAGAGGGAGTAGAATTATATATGATTTCTAGAACTAAATACTCCGTCCATCCCATAAATCATTCTAACTTTTTTAGAGTTAAATCATCTCAAGTTTGACTAAATTTATATAACAAATAACATTATGATATCAAATAAATATCATTAGTTTCTTCATTAATTGTATTTTCATAACATACCTATTTGATATCATAAATCTCTGTAATTTTATTTATAATTTTGGTCAAAATTGAGATGCTTTGATCCTCCAAAAAAAATTGAATTGACTTACAATTTGGGATGGAGGGAGTATGTTTCATGAACATGTGAGCTAAGGTTGGCCTATCATTTACCGGGACAGAATTTTGCACATTAGATTCCAGTCCTACGCATTGCACATGACTGTTATTACATAATTTATCTATATATTTTATAAATCTAACCCCCACTAGATGTTCTATCTAATACCATAGTAAGCCACATCATCAATTGAGTAACTTCGAGAAAAAAAATTCTCCACTAAGAGTTAAAACTGCTCGTATAGTCACTTTGCATGTGAACAGAAAGCACCGTGCCTCCACCTTCTCACCCCTATCGCTTCTATTCATCAGTGACTCTATTCATGTGACTGCTCATGTGAGCAAGTAAAATAAATTAAAGACGCAACACCAATGAAAGGCCATCAAAATTCCTAACCCCACAGTATAAATAAAAATCCTAACTCCACACCATAAAGAGCTGCCCCGTGTTGAGCCTGAGGCTAATGGACTCGCAGTATGCCTACTAGTTCTGGCGCCGAGGAAGGAGGACCTAGAGTCTTAAGAGTCGTTGCCTTGTCTCAAGAACCTATGAATCAGGTGTGATATAGCAGACTTGCACGAACAGTCTGGGGTATATGTGTTGTTCTTTTCCAAATTACTTCTTGATATCCGTAGCAACACGGGGAATTTTTCTAGTTTACAAGAAATGCAAGCTGTCCAAAATGACTAGACGCAAAATGCAAAAGAAAATAAATAAAATCGATATAGCACCTTTTCTCGATTACACATGACCTTGTATGTATTGAGCACGGTCACTAAACTACACACGGAATGCATAGGGTTCTCCACATGCACAATATCGGATTACCTTTAGCGGAAATCCATAACGGTGACGTGATTATTAGAATTTAGATACGGTGTGCAGATGGTAAAGAGAATGTAAAATAGGAACAAAAACTTGCAAAACCAGAGAAAGTGAGTACATGGTTGATACATAATCCAAAGGTAGAGAGAACGTAAAAAAACCGGGGAGGCTGAGTACATGGCAGATACATAATCTAAACGGTAGAGAGAATGCAAAATACTTCCTCTGGTCCACTTTATAGCATAGTTTGACATAACATGGTCTTTTAAATTACCCTTTGATCAGTAGTTTTTATATTATATTACTCCCCCTTGTTCTAAATTATAGCTCGTATGACTTTTTTTGATCTTAAGTTTGACGACTCATTTTATTCAAAAATTTGTATAAATATAGTTAAATTTAAGTTATTCTTGAAGAACTTTTATTCTAAAGTAAGCCACAACAAAAGATATGAAATTCTATACAATATTTTGAATAAGATGAGTAGTCAAACTTAGGGTTAAAAAAGTCAAATGAACTATAATTTAGGACGGAAGTTAGTATCTTTTATTATAAGATAAGATTTTTATTTTATATTTTCTGTAATTATAAATTTATAAATAAATTTATTTGATACGCATTTGATTTCAGAAGTTTAATTGCAAAGTTAAAAATGGTTGACCAATTTATTGGTTAAAGATTATAAAGTTTAATTCTTGACATATGTGAAATAACTTATAAACTAGACGGAGGAGTAGGTTTGACCTCCCTCTCTCCGTGATGCCTCCACCCCCTGCTCTTGCATGCAACGCCGCCTCCTACTCTTGCTTGCAGTTCTACACCTACCATGTCTCACCGACGCCATTCACGAGCTGAGGTGCCTACAACATTGCCTCTGCAACTTGGTGGTCCAATCGGGAGTTCGTTCTCGCCTCCTTGAATCCTTTTTGCAAACGGTAATGATTCATCGAAGACGTCCGGACGGGCGTCGCGGACGGACCGCCGCTCCCTCCCCCGCCCCGCCGCGCCTCCTCCCTCCCCCCCCCCCCCCCCCCCCCGGCGACGGCACTCCTCCCCCAGCGCCCGAGGCTCGCGCTCCCTCCCCCCCCCCCCTCCCCCCCCCCCCCTCCCCGGCGGCGACGGCGAGCTCCCGCGCCCCCACCCGCCCGAGCTCGCGCCCGGCCATGGCGGCCCCCCACGCTGCAGGTAGGCCTCCTCCTCCTCCTCCTCCTCTCCCAACTCCGGCGAGCTTCCCGGGTTAGGGGTTCAACCTTCCCTCCGGTGTAGATTCCGGCCCGGCCGGGCCGGCCCGCTTGGGCGGCGGATGTCGACACGGCGGTGGTGGCGGGTTGGCCGGCGGTGAGCGAGGCGGCGGCGGCGCCCGCCCGAGCCGGGCGGGGGGCTGGATGGGCGGTGGGTATGGGTAGGCGGCGGGGCGAACGCCCGGCGGCAGGGGGGGGAAGAGGGGCGGCCCGCTGGCGCTAGGGTTCGCCGGAGCTCCGGCGAGCTACAACATCCCCCGAGTCCAGCTAGGAGTCAAGCTAGGAGTTCACACCGATACGCCTCCTCCACTAGAAACATTGCCAGAACGCCCACATGTATTGGAATCTGTAGGCAAGAGTAGCAGGAGGCGCTATGATTGGCTGAAAACTACCCTGCAAATGTCTTGGTGACCCCAAAGGATCATCTTGCGACATGGGGGAATGGCTAGTTTAAAGTTGGATATTATTATTACTTCCTTGCATCATATAATCTGCAAGGGTTTATTTTGATGTCGCCGTTTGAGGGGCAGTGTACATATAGGCACCTTATGACTTGGTGTTCCTTATTGGAGCCCGACAGATATCATCTAGCTAGTGAGGTATGTTTGAGGAATATTTTGATGTGACCATTTGAGGAATAGTGTATAAGAGGCTTGATTGAGTGCTCCTCAGTGAAGCTCGACGGATCAACTAGTGGTGCTTTATTTAGTGGCCCTTTTCCAACCATTGGATGCCAAACCCATAGATAGTCACTGGGCTTGGGGTTATATTTTTTTTTGTTATCATGGGGTTATGCATTTTAGTTTTGGAGTTTATTCCTAGTTTAAAAATAATTCCAATTAAATTCTAAAATCATATTTAAACCAAGCAAATGAAATTTTGTGGGGATAATACCATGAATAGATCAAGTAAGGATGAATCCAAATAAAGTATTTGGAGCTTAGAAAAATATTGTTGGATGCTTGAAAAATATTAAGCTAAGGAAAAAAAGAATTAAATTACAGAACAACCGGAAAATTCCTCGAACATATGGTACTCAAAATTTTGAGAACAAGGTACTCATTCGCTAATCGTGCTTTAGACCTTTTACACGCAGAAACACCAAATGTAACTAGCATGAATGCAATGCATCAATCAAAAAAGCATATGTTAAATTAATTGAAATTTAGAACTCAATATATTCTCACAAAATTTTGAAACTACTTCATCCGTTCTAAATTGCAAGACTGTTGGCGTAGGCTACTGCTCGCCGACAGTAAGAGTGTAGTTATGGGGGAGTTGGCGGAGGATACCCGCGCGGCTGGGTGTCTCCGGTGGAGTGCGGAGGCCTGAAACCTCCGCACTTCTCCTCTAGATGGTTCGGTATGTTTTGGGATTCGTGCGTGCCATCAATGCTCTATTAATAATTTTCAACCAACCTTTACAACAGTGTGGAGATCCCCCCTTTTATAGGGGTCTTCCCACTTCACTTACATGAAGGTTTTACAGCTCTACCCTTCTAACCCTAGGGGCACCCTCGTAATCTTGTCTCCTTATCCCCACCTTGGTCCGGGGGTATCTTGGTCTTTTTTCTGCTTCCTGCTGTGGGCTGGGCCGCGCCTGCAATCCCGGCCCGCGGGCGCTGCATGCTCATGGGTCGTTGGCGGAGCCCCGGGCCTTCGCTGCGTTATGCCATCCTTGCTCTTCACGGCGGGCACATCCCCGACCTCCGCAGCAGACCTTTGGCCCAGCGGAGGTTCTTCCCGTGCTTCTTTCTCCGTAGTTGGTGAGAGAAAGAGGCGGCGACCTCCGCTTCACGGAGCATAGGTGGCGGAGGTCCTGCTCCTGTGAGGTAGTCAGAGAATCAACAATAAAAAGTTAAGACAAATGTTAGCAAGAAGGGACCTTAGCTTGGGGGCGGAGGTGGGGGACACACTTTTTCCCCCAACAGTTTCCCCTTTGAGCACTTGGGCTAGCGCAGGTGGACCAACGTTCTCAGAGTTCCCCGCCCCCGAGGCAGAGGTCCTTCCTCCCCCCTTTGGCGCTTTGCGTACCGCCCACGTGTCTTCATGTTATAGGCGCGTCGTGGGTTGTGGCTTGATGGGACGATTTGTCTTCCGGCCGACGGAGGCACCCCCCTGGTGCCTATATAAGGGCGCCGTAGGTGAGTGCCTACCGTACGTCCTGGTTTTCGCTTTGCTGCTTACTTTGCCTTCGCTTCTTTTTAGCTGTGGCTTCCGAGACCAGACGACCTCCGATTAGGGCCTCCTTCTCTGGTCCGTATTCATGCCTTCTTGGGGTTAGGGCAAGCGGCTGGGCTCGTTGTTTTGAGGAGTGCATGCTAGCCAGTGCGGAGGCTCGTGATCTTGGGGAAACTTTGTCGAACGTCGAAGCTTCGCCTGGTGAATTAGTACCTCCGAGTCCGCTTCCGGAGATGGCGGGGAAAAAGGATAATATCACCTATGAGATCGGCCGTAGCTTGATGAACAAGATGATGCTTGACTACCTGGAGTCAGAGGGCTGCTTTGAGAAGGACCGTGCGGAGCTCCCTGGCTGTGAGATGGTTCCTTCTCCCCCCGGCAAGGACTATGCGGTTGTGTTTCGGGACTACTTTACCTGCGGCCTCTGATTTGTGTTGAGCGCCTTCCTCCATGACGTTCTTGAAGAGTTCAACATTCAGATTCATCAGCTGACTCCTAACGGGGTTGCAGCTCTTAGCAAGTTTGCGTGGGCCTACGAGTCCTACGGTGCTGCGCCTGACATCGACTCGTTCCTGCAGTATTACGAACTGCAGAAACAACACAAGAAGCTGGATGGTTCCATTTGCCAGTATGGGAGTTGCTCGTTCTTTCCCAAGCGCCGTCAGCCGGAGCCTAGGGTTGAAATTTCTTATTGCCAGAAGAACAAATGGGACAAGGACTGGACACTGTATTGGTTTTACGTCAGGTCTCCTGGTTACACCTGCGCGAAAGTGGATGGGAAGAAAGTTACACGCTACCCGTTTGCTTCAGTGATGACGCCGCTTGACCCCCGCTTTAGTCTAACTCCACCTTCGCGTCTCACTGCCTCGCGTGCCTCGCGTAACAAGGCCTTCGCCATGACCTGCCGGTTCTCCGGGGGTCGGGACCTTATTGAGGAGATGGTTGCCGCCAACTACTGGCCTCTGGGGAAGAACAAACGGGCCTTCGAGATTGAACGCGTGCAGGTTCCTGTTTTTGGGGACTTCGACGGTGTGCCTTATCCGCGTTTTGGGGCCACCAAGCCTGTGGGTAAGAGCGACGAGGATTTTGTCGCTGAGGTTGAGGCGAAGGCCTTGGGGATACTTGGGGAGATCACAGATCGTGAGTATATGGCTCGCCGTGTGGAGGCTGGGAGTATGCCCCGCCTCAATCGTGTGTTTGAGGAAATGGGGGTCAAGTATGGGGATCATGCCGTGCCGAAAAAGGTTCTGACCTCCGTTCGTGAGAAGGAGGGGGCAGCAGCGGCAGAGGTTGCCACTGGAGCTCCCAAAGCTGTTGGGCGAAAACAGCGCGGGGGCTCGTCGACTTCCATGACTGGTCGTGGGAAGAAAGCCCGGTCGTCTACGCGCGCTGCAGCGGCCGTTGAGCATGTCGAGGACACTAGGGAGGGTGATGTTGGATCGGGTACCCGGACGGGCGCCGTCGCGGCCTCTTTAGTGGCGGACAGCCGCGATACCAATGCGGAGGCTATCGGTGCAGAGGTTGACGCTGCCATCGACCAGGAGGCGGAGGTTGACTCACCTCCGGCTGGTGGGCGTCCTGGGGTGGAGGAGGTCGGAGTTGTTGCCTCCGTGGCCCCGCTTCCCAGCCTTTTTGGTGCTGACTTTGGAGATTCCGCTGGTTCGGTGCGTCCTATTGAGGAGACTGACCCTATTCATGCAGAGGTCTCTTCCGTCCCCCCTCCTAAGGAACCGGCGCAAGGACCTGTGTTGGCGGTGCTGGCACCTGTTGCTTCTGCTGGGGCTCCTGCTGCTCCTGCTTCCGCGGGCGTGGAGATGGGGCCAATGCACTATGTAAGTGTTGATGGTCCTTAACGCCTATTTTATACCATCAATTAATGCTCAATATAACATGATATCAACCATAAAGCATAGTTGTAGGGTTTGATTCTAACGAGTTCCACGAGTTGTGTTGTTCTCGATCGTTTTGCAGGTATATCTAATTTTACACAGAATAAAAGTATCTTAAATGATGAATTAGACTACACCATTGCGACGGGCTCATCGAGACGATCGAAACGGACACATCATTTGCTATATTCAGAGTCCGGAGTCAAAAGATATCAATTCTACACCGAAACCAACACTAGAAGACTCTAGAAGGCACCAGAAGATGACGTACTGAAGGTGGGGCCCACCTGCTACAGGGTGGGGCCGCCCGGCCCCACCCGGGGCCGGCCGGCGCCCTCCGGAGCCCATTTATGGCCCGCTTCGATGGGACGGCCTGCTACCGCCTTAGGGTTTGCATCTCCACTATTGCTGAAGTCGAATTAGTCTCACATCGCCTGTCTAGAAGAGGTGGAGGCTTTTCTAGACTATAAATAAAGAGGTAGACCCCCCTCCCTGAGGGCACCACATTATTATGGAGATGTAGAGGCGTCCCTCGAATGGATGACCTCTCATTTCTAGAGAATTAGGGCTAGACTTTCCAATGTAGTTCTAGTTGAGAGTTAGGGAGAAATGGCGCTACGCCCGGGTTCCGGAGGAGTCTTCGGAGAAGTCTTCAGAGTTCTGGTGTATCTTTGTATTTATTCTTGTAAGACTTATGCTTTAATATATTTTGTCTTCTCTATTTACTTTTATGCATTACATTTGATTGGTTAGTATAGTTGTTATACTTTAGCATAGGATCTTCGCCTGTATTAGGTGCTCTAGTTATCACGTGTGATTAGAGTAGTATTCTTTAGTGTAGACATGGTGTCTAGGCTAGGGTTTACCTGAGATTGCGCCCATCTCTTACGGTTAGTTGTGGTAGCCTCTAGAGGTGACAGCTCTTTTGGTCTTCGTATTCCACCACGTCGGAGTTGGTGTTTCGTAGAGCTTTTGGTAGCCTTACCCAGCTACCTTCTTCCCAGTCTTATTCGAGAGTTGGATAGGTACTGCTGCTCCAAAGTGCGATTGTGTGATTGATTTATTTACCATGACTTAGTTATATAGAACCAAAGTAATAGAGAAGTATTCAAGAACCTTAAACTCTCCCGTTGTCCTCTCACTTTAGCTATCTATCTTTTATCATAGAATTCTCCTGTGTGTGTCATATATACATAATTCATATCATCTATCATTTACCCTCTACTTTAGTCTAGTTGGTGTACTAAGTTAGTAGATACATGATGGTGAACTATCAATGTCTTTAACCAATGTTTTCCAGTGGTAAAATATAAATAACGATACCTGGAATACTCCCGGTAAAATGCTACAATGGTTTTCTGTGCGCTTGCGGAATCCTTTATAATTTAATTGTGCATAAGAAATACCAACAAGCATTTTTGGCGCCGTTGCCGGGGATAGGATTTATCTCTATTTCTAGTAACGACGTTAGAAGTGTCAACAAGCATTTTTGGCGCCGTTGCCGGGGAAACAATTGGCGTAGAGATTTTGATATTGATCATGATATCTACTAATCTAGTCTACTACTAGCTTTAGTAGGATTACCCCTTGTTTTGTTGAGTTGTGGAATAAGCAGGATATCAACCGTTCCAACCTTCTAGCGAAATTCCACAAGAACAAGACATGAGAGATATTGAAGAACTCGGGGGTGCCCGAACATTCATGATCCATCAACAATGAAGCCCCCGCCATCTCACGGTATGTATAAACATTTATATATATTATTCTAACCATGTGTAGATTAGAAAAGAAAAGTCATCATCACATGAATTCTAAGTTTATCATATGTGATGAATAAAGATGCTTTAAGATGCTACTCACAAATACCACTTTGTGAGTCATGGTAGTTATGATCAAGAAAGGTGAGAAAGTCTTGCTCATAGGCTTTAAATTTGATGAGTAGTTATCCTGTTGCATTCCACTCCATGTTTACTTTGAATAATCCATGCATCAACCCCATCTCATATCAAATCCATAACATGTTCAGTTCCTTGCACATATGCATATCACTTTTATCTCTATCTAAAATATAATAATATATATATATATATATATATATATATTCTCACCATACATGATCATGCTTTTATCTCTATTTGAGTAAACCTCTAAGTGCTTTCATGCTATCTTTGTTTGCTATTGTATGCTTAGGTTTTAAAGTATTTTCATACACCTTTTAAATTAAGCATGGTGCTTGGTTTAAACCGCCTTCTTAAATTATATTAGACATGGCGTCTAGTTTGGTTTTTTGAATCATAAGGTGTATTGAGTTTACTTCTAAAAAGCTTTTAAATTAAGCGTGGTGCTTAGGTTAAAATGCTTTTCTAAATCAAATTAGACGTGGTGTCTAGGTTGATTTTTGAACCAAAAGTATGCTCTAGTGGATATTGGATATTTTGTTAGACTAACCCCTGCAGGAAATTCCTAAATTCAATTCGGGTAAGTCAAGAGATGAGCTCACATTAGAGATGAATCAAGGCATATGACGATGTCCAATAACTTTACACAAAAGGAAGACACAGCTCATTCTCCATGGAAGAACTGTAAGTATCAAAGTTTATATATTTAACCCTTTGTTGCAAGTTACCTTTGCCTTGAACCATATAAAAGTGCAGCTATCAATAAAAATTGTTAGAAGAAATCTATGCCAAAGTAATTCTACAAGCACATCCTTTCATTAGCATAGATGAAATTTGCATAAATTATATGGACCATAACCCACATTCCAAACTTGTTGCAATCCTTCGGGTATGTGTCCACTAACACTTATACAAAAAAAGAATAAATGTCTGATCATGGTTTGAAATGAAAAGAAAGAAGAACAAGTGTATAGAAAGGATTAAGATGGAAAGAAATGGATGAAAAAACACTTCAATGCCTTCTACACTTTACCATGATATTGGACCAATCACCTTGCAAGACATAAGGTATGTTTATCCAAGCCTCATGTAACTTTAAACTATATTCAATATCTTATACCATGTTGTTAATCCATACCTTATGTCATGCTTAATTTGCTAAAATTTAAAATAATTTGGTTCACCTACATATTCTTGGTTCTATTCGAATAAATATCTTTAGTCTTTTGAACTTCCTTAGTCTATTATGAGTATGCTTTAGAATATTACTTAAACATTATAACATCAAAGTATATTTGTATAAGAATTTGGCTGTATCTATAGACTATCCTCTCCTCTATAAAAATGTTTAAATCACATTAGGAGATTTCATAGAATCAAATCAAGGTTAGAGGTATTCTTCAAAATTATATCTTCGCCTTAACCTTGTTGGAAAATTTAAAGTAATGGTGAATCATTTAAAACATTAGCTACAGATTAATCTTTAACCACTTAGCAAACACTATCCATATTTTAATTAGATAGTATGTTCCTTCGGGTATGTGTTGTCTACTAATCCCTTGCAGAGAAGAAATAATGAGAGAAGCAGAAGTCTGGAAGAGTGAGAAAGGAGTACAACATATAAGACAAGATGCTAAGGAACAACTCAAGATGCAAGGAAGGAAAAGACCATTGAAGTTCAACTACCCTTTACCACATGGTGCCATCACGCTCCAGTAATAAAGGTAATATCTTTAAAGGTAAGTGGTCATTATTTCCTCTTGATCTTGAAGTACACACCATAGCACTATTCTCTTGATCTCAATCTTAACCAAATGAGCTCAAATATGATATATCTTATTTTGGAAGATGATAGTCATCTTGTTAATCTTGATAATTTATAAAGATGAACAATCCTTCCATAGGTTAAGTAACTCCACTCCTTTATCTCATAAGCTTAAATGCCATATTTATACTTTTGATATTCTCACCCAAGATATAAATGCACAATGTGAATAGACATCAATCCTATTGTGCCTAAGTTTAGAGAATGAATAAATTTTTGGTTCTATTGGTGTTTTTCCACCAATAGAGCCCATGCACTTGATCTCTACCTTGTCTTTATGAGCAGAACATGCATCAAGCAAAGTGTGGGAAGATTTCCTAAATTCTACAAGTGGGAGTTCTAAACTAGTAACAAGGATGCACATAAGATTGGCTTTGAGATGCTAACAAAAAGAAAGGAAGAAGGTGGCACCACCATTGGAAATGCCACTAGTGGAGACACCACCTCAAACCTCATCCTTAGAAGCAAACCGAAGTACTCGATCAATGAACTACTGCAAGGAGGAGTCCAGTTCGAAGGACTCAAAACATCGAACCCTCGCCGTGAGGTAACATCGGTAGTTATTCATATTTACTTTGAACATTGCATATTTTATTTTCTCTTAACCACATTTACTCTTCTACATTAGTATTACATAGGAAATAATAAAAATAAATAGATATGCATTAGGTTGCATTCATGTATCTTAAAAAAAAACTTTAAGCCCCATATGAAACCTTTGTAGCGTAAAAGTTATAGGAATTCTCACTGTGGTGGCCTACAAAATAAAAATACATATCATGTATTTATACTTTCTACATATAAACCTATAAAATCTAAAAATATTAATTAAGCATCCTGTTGAAATACTGTTATCATAAACATACTTTGAAACCTCCACAACATCCAATCCTCTAAAAATGGCTAACCACTAAGGTTTTATCCTAATACCGTTCCACGAGTTTTGGTGTTTTGTGAGAGCTTTCTGCAGGATGACTCCAAGAGCTAGCTCACCCAGGAATCTTTATCTTCATCACTCAAAGCACATCTCTCCGACACACAGCTGACCTCTGTGTGAAGGAAGTAACTTCTTGGGTGATGAGATTGAAGTATTCCTAGCAACACTTGCTCTTATAAGTATGAGCTCTTCTATGAGAACCACTCAGCTTTAATGCTCAACTACGACAACATCCAGCTTGGGGTAGAGCATCCTCTAGTTATCAGGTAAGTATACTTATGCGATTATCGAGTCTATCTTATAGTCATAAAATACTAAAAATATGTGGACACATGAAGGTCCACGTCTGTAGAGTCTTTTATCTATTAGTGCAAAAATAAATAAAAAGAAGAATGATCATTAAAACCAAATGAAGATAGTTTAATTATTTATTAAGGGTGATCATAGAGTGTGTTTATAATTTTGTCTAGTTTATTAAGAGTCAAATAAAAATTGAAGAATAATAAAATTTTATCTTGGAGATGATGAATAGTTGCTCTGTCATAATTCCTTTCACGTGCCTACTTTTCAACCTTAAATTCTCCTGAGTTTTAGAGATGACTGTTTTAATATAAGAATTTACTTTGAACTTAAAACTTGTGGAGGCATATGCTTAAGCTAAGTCTAGGTGATGGAGGGATACGATATGAGAAAGTCTAAGCTGCTATTTATCTTATTCCTAGCAATACTAAGTTCTGGAGATTTATCTTTTAAAAACTAAAAATCTTACATGATGAGCTCTTGTATGATAAAGTTTGAATTCCTACCAAAGCCATATATTATATACATTTAGAATAGGAAAACCTCTGTTCATTTATACTGCTTGCTTTGCATTGAGTTCAGTCAACCTTTATTGTATACCTTATGAGAGTCTTGTCATGCTTTTAAAATCAAGATCACTTACACACTCTGCCTACATATGCATTACTTCTACCCTAGTAGTAAGCGCAACCATTTCCACTTTCATCCAGATCCACCTTTAAATTTTTTTCTCCTACACTGAGAGTAAACACCCAAAAATATACCCTATAGGATAACCCCTGTTTAATGCTCTATGTTCTTATTGTTATCTCTCCAATCATTTACTGTATTCAAAGGATGCATGTGGCTATGAAAAAAAAGAAAAGTTATTAGAAAAAAAAGAGGGAGTTAAAATGCTCGCCTCCCTAAAAGAGAAGAAGAAAAAAAAGAGAAAAAAAGAAGAATAAAGATAGCCCATGTTTTCCTATGAAAAGTTCTAAGTTCAAGAGAGAGATTTATTTTAAGGAGCAAAAGTAGAATTAGGATTAGCCACTAAATACCAAATATACACCTATCCACCATACTCCATACACATGCACATCTTGGTTTGATTGTATGACTTGACTCTCTTTGATATCCATTGTTTGACTTTACAATATATGAATTGCAAGTATGCTCATCCTTGTTTAATGCCACTCCTATGAGCTCCACTATAATCATTAGTCGTAGCAGGGCATGATAACATAAATGCCTCAAGTGAGATCCATAAATACCACATATTAAGAGACTTGAGGGTGTCATACAATTAAGCTCTGAGTTTTATTTCAAAAACTTGTAAAAACTCTAGAATATTGGTTGAGTGAAGAATTTGAGACATAGTGCTTGACTCGATTGTTCTATCTTTCAATTACTCAAGACTCACGTGAAAGTTGAAAAGCTCCATAGTTAATGGTAACATGGGTAAGTTTGAAAGTTAGAACAGTTTTGTCTAATTCAAGGGAGAATTTCAGTTTGAAAGCATGTGTACTTTTGAGAAGTGAAAGTATTGTAGCAACTCCTAATCCAAATTTAGTAGTTAGGCTTTGCTAAGGGACTAGCAAAGGGTAAGCTTGGGGGAACTTGTTGATGGTCCTTAACGCCTATTTTATACCATCAATTAATGCTCAATATAACATGATATCAACCACAAAGCATAGTTGTAGGGTTTGACTCTAACGAGTTCCACAAGTTGTGTTGTTCTCGATCGTTTTACAGGTATATCTAATTTTACACAGAATAAAAGTATCTTAAATGATGAATTAGACTACACCATTGCGACGGGCTCGTCGAGACGATCGAAACGGACACATCATTTGCTATATTCGGAGTCCGGAGTCAAAAGATATCAATTCTACACCGAAACCAACACTAGAAGACTCTAGAAGGCACCAGAAGATGACGTACCGAAGGTGGGGCCCACCTGCTACAGGGTGGGGCCGGCCGGCGCCCTCCGGAGCCCATTTGTGGCCCGCTTCGATGGACGGCCTGCTACCGCCTTAGGGTTTGCATCTCCACTATTGCCGAAGTCGAATTAGTCCCACATCGCCTGTCTAGAAGAGGTGGAGGCTTTTCTAGACTATAAATAAAGAGGTAGACCCCCCTCCCTGAGGGCATCACATTATTATGGAGATGTAGAGGCGTCCCTCGAATGGATGACCTCTCATCTCTAGAGAATTAGGGCTAGACTTTCCAATGTAGTTCTAGTTGAGAGTTAGGGAGAGCGGCGCTACGCCCGGGTTCCGGAGGAGTCTTCGGAGAAGTCTTGAGGTTCCGTATATCTTTGTATTTATTCTTGTAAGACTTATGCTTTAATATATTTTGTCTTCTCTATTTACTTTTATGCATTACATTTGATTGGTTAGTATAGTTGTTATACTTTAGCATAGGATCTTCGCCTTGTATTAGGTGCTCTAGTTATCACGTGTGATTAGAGTAGTATTCTTTAGTGTAGACATGGTGTCTAGGCTAGGGTTTACCTGAGATTGCGCCCATCTCTTACGGTTAGTTGTGGTAGCCTCTAGAGGTGACAGCTCTTTTGGTCTTCGTATTCCACCACGTCGGAGTTGGTGTTTCGTAGAGCTTTTGGCAGCCTTACCCAGCTACCTTCTTCCCAGTCTTATTCGAGAGTTGGATAGGTACTTTGCTCCAAAGTGCGATTGTGTGATTGATTTATTTACCATGACTTAGTTATATAGAACCAAAGTAATAGAGAAGTATTCAGGAACCTTAAACTCTCCCGTTGTCCTCTCACTTTAGCTATCTATCTTTTATCATAGAATTCTCTTGTGTGTGTCATATATACATAATTCATATCATCTATCATCTACCCCCTACTTTAGTCTAGTTGGTGTATTGAGTTAGTAGATATATGATGGTGAACTATCAATGTCTTTAACTAATGTTTCTCAGTGGTAAAATATAAATAACGATACCTGGAATACTCCCGGTAAAATGCTACAATGGTTTTCTGTGCGCTTGCGGAATCCTTTATAATTTAATTGTGCATAAGAAATACCAACAAGCATTTTTGGCGCCGTTGCCGGGGATAGGATTTATCTCTATTTCTAGTAACGACGTTAGAAGTGTCAACAGTAAGGCGTACTTTCTTTGTGTTATTTTCGCGCTCTTTCTTTTTCCTCTCCTTCTTGTTTGCTCGTATGTTGCCTTCTCACCCCTTTTAGTGGGTTTTGCTCAAGTGCTCGCGCAGGAGCGCGTTCGTGAAGGTGTTGACCTCGCGCGAATTGGTCTTGACCAGGATCCACCTGCACCTCCGCACCTTGACAGCTCTTCACTGGGTCGTGATTCTTTGGACGGCGAAGGTTGGCGATCTTTGCTTTATTATATGTACTACTTTCTTTTGTCGTTACCGTCCCTCGGTTTCTTTGCTTTGTTTTTGGCACAGGGGACTCGCTGCACACAATAAGTGGGTGGAGTTCTGCCCTCCATTCTCTGCACGCGCAGATTGGAGGTTTGAGTGTTTTTTATAGTGATTGTTTGGGGTATAGTTGTAGATTGACTTGTTCTGAAATTTTTTGTTGTTTGGCAGGGGAGACTCGGAGGTACCTTGGTAACTTGGACTACTTTAAGCTTCTGCGCTTGAACCTCGAGCAC
This sequence comes from Chrysopogon serrulatus, assembly GCA_015844335.1. NCBI lineage: Eukaryota > Viridiplantae > Streptophyta > Magnoliopsida > Poales > Poaceae > Chrysopogon > Chrysopogon serrulatus. The sequence continues at coordinate 94,672 of JADLZL010001623.1, read as the reverse complement.
CAAAGCGTGGTTAGTTTGTCTCTCGATTCTTCCTCTCTCCCCTTTATTTTTATCTTTGCCGGCCGCGGCGTTGTTTGAACATTTGTTTTATTAGGGGCACCACATAGTGGAGGCCATGGAGGCGCGCTGCTCGCGTGAGGTTTTGTCTCGCGACGAGGCTCTTGGTGCTCTGAAGGAGGAGGTGGAGACCCTTGCAGCGGAGAAACAGGCTTTGCTTGCTGATTTGGACGATCTCCGAAAATGCAAAATTGCTGCGGAGGCTCTCAATGCTAAGCTTGAGGTTGCCAAGAAGGAGCTTGAAACTGCGAAGGCCAGCTCTTCCCTGTTGGAGGAGCGCTTGAAGAAAGCTAACGATACCAACGATCTCTTGCGGGCGGAGGTTGACAGTGAAAGGAAAACCGCTACCGCACTCCGTACTCAAGTCGGCCTTCTTCAGACCCGCTTGGATAGCGCCCGTGATGCCGTTGTCGCCGCCGCCAGTGCTTATACGGATGCGCTGCAGAAGTATGGTGGTGTTACGCCCGAGTTGCCGGGCGATCCTTCTGCGTTTAACCTGGCGCAATGGTTGCGTTCATGTTTCTCCCGGCTTCCTAAGTTTCTTAATGGGGTTGCTGATTTCGCGGCCATGTCCTGCGCCAAGAACTTTGCCTACGCATTGACGGAGGTTGGATGCGAGCATGTCCAGCAGCTAAAGGGGAAAGCGGCATACACTGATCCGAAGGACATTGCTTGGTCTGACTTTCGCGTGCCTATGCGTGCTGTGCGTGACTTTGTACGATATTGTTGGAGCCGGTTCGCCCGCGGCTACGCTCGTACATTGGCCGAGGAGCGGCGAGCGGAGGTATTCTTCTTGCTGCTCGCTCTATTCTTTTTTGGTTTTCTCTCTTCTTTCTTTTTCGTTGGTTTTTATTTGCTGTTTTGTCCGATGACAGGTTGAGGCGCAGCACGCTGCCAAGGCTACTGAGGCTCAGAAGTCCGGCGGGCGGAGTCGTCGAAGGCGGCTGAGAAGCGCGCTGGGGAGAGAGCGGAGGTGGACTCTTAGGCCTAGGGCTCGTGTGAGCTTTTGATTAGATGTTTTGTGTTTATTTAGGTGGCCGTGGGCCCGAATATTGTAAATATTGGGCTTCGTGCCTTATTTTGTAGTCTGAAACTGCTTATTTTAACTAAGGTTGCCTTGCGCAGGTTGCCTCTGTGGAACCTACGCAAGTGCTCAACGTTATACCATTAACGTTGATGAAGGATGGTGTGTACATGAGTGGCCGTATGCTGAGCTGTTGGCCTGGTGGTGATGTGAATGAAATGTTCGACTTTGTAATCGAGGAACTCGGCCGCCGCGCGGTGATTTCGTTCGTTCCCTCGCTTGGCGGGGTCCTTGCACCCGCCTAGTGCGCCTTGTTTTTCTTTTATATGGTGTGTTGTTTAATTGCAAGACAGGCTGTTGTGTTTGGTTTTCAATGTTTGCATCTACGCTTTTTGCCTCCTCCACACACACACAATGCTGCACCTTCGCGTGCTGAAGTTGTATTATTGTGTTACTGCACCTTCGTGTGCATTGTAAAATACTCTATTCCAAAATAATGCACCTTCGTGTGTTTTGTAATATGAAGCTTCGCTCTTTTTTTTTATTTTTTGTGGTTTTATTCAAGCGGAGTCAATTCTGTGCGTTTACAAGGTGTTTTATACTCACATTGTCTGCGCTACTTGTAGGGTGAGCAGCTTACCGCCGTTGCGCCAGGTGTTGCTGCTGATCCGGTATATCCTGCCAGTTCTGCAGTTGTTCCTGGTGAAGTTGAGGCTGTTGAACTCATGCTTGACCTACTTGTTCCGCTCGACGGAGGTGTTGGAGTCGTGCTTGTTTGTGGTTTTCCCCTCCCTTGCTTGCGCACCTTCACACAGCATCGCGTGCTTGGTTTGCAGCGCCTTGGTGGGGCGGAGGTTCCTCCTTCACCCCTATTTGCCGCACTTCCTTCTTTACAAACTTTCTCTTGGTATCGACTACAGGGTTGGGCATTTGCTTTGCTGGGAGTTATTGAAGTGGAACCTTCGGCTTCGGAGGGATGTTACCAGCTTTTGCGTGGTATCCCCTTTCAGCCGGAGGTTCTAGTTCCACCCTAGCAAATTGCCCTCTCCTGGTTACAAGTTTTTGTGTGGTACCCGCGTGTTTCTTTGTTGGGGGGATACCCCTGCTTCCATCTCTCTCTTTCGATCTTCTCTTCTTTCCTTGATCGCTTCTGACGGGGGGAGGGGGGTTTGGCCTCCATCCTTTTATATTGCCGTGGCGGCAGATGCCGCTTTATGGCGCGGTGGTTGCGGTTGTTGTCCCTGTTGATACTTAATGCGTGGTTGACTGCTCTCGAATCTGATTCTGATGCGTTTTTATTATGTAAGTACGTTGGTTGGTGAGTTCCACTTAGCTTGCGTTTGTTGCTCTGCTAATCTGCGTGCTTGGTGTGCCGCGATTTCGTAGGCGGGTGTCCGCTTGCCGGGGGTTGTTTACGTTTGGTTATGACGATGTGCGATATTGAGTGTTGTTTTTGGTTTTGGCGGAGGTTTCCTCATACATCTGTCCTCGCGGTTGCATTGCGTAGGTTCCGCGTCATGCGGAGGTTGCCTTCGCGTGTTTGCATTTTTGGCGCCCATATTCCTGGTGCCCATACCTTGGTAGGGTCTTTTCCAGGTTTTATTTATCCTCGGAGGCTCTCTCCGTTTTATTCCTGGTGCCCATACCTTGGTAGTGTCTTTTTCAGGTTTTATATTTGGGTAATACACCCTTTAACCAGGCGTTTGTATGCCGCGGAGGTCCGTTCAGGTGTGCTTGCGTTGCTAGCGCTACCTGGGAGGTCCTCTAGTTCGCTCTGTCGGCTTGTCGAATGTCTGCAGCCTCGTTGCCGGCTGCTTTTCGACTTTTCTGTAGCGGTGCTTTTGCATAATTTTTTAGGGGATCCTCTTTATATTTTTCAGAGGTTGATTATAAGGATTCTGCCTCATTAAAAACCTCACCTCCGCGATGGAGTCCCCGTGTGAGGAAAAGAGTGCAGTCCTATTGCAAAGTGCAAAAAAAGTAGAGAAAGTAGAAAAAGAAAATGTTCTAGGGTGAGGATACCTTCGCTTATATTCCTGCGGAGGTCCTCTTACATCAGATTAGTACTTTTTCAGGTTTGTAGCATTCCAGGTGTGCGTAGAGAGGCGACCTTCGCTATCTTCTAGCTTAAATGCTCCTTCCTTTGCTGCCGCTTTGGCTATGTACGGTCCTTCCCACTTTGACTGCAACTTGCCAACCATGTCTGCATTTGGCTTCCTTCTTAGCACTAGGTCCCCGTCTTTGATGATTCTTCTGGTTACATTTTTGTCTCTCTATGTCTTTGTTTGGTCTTGGTACTTTAGAATGTTTTCCAGAGCTTGTAGTCTGTCTTGCTCTATTCCTTCCTTGCAAAATGCTTCATCCTCTGGTGCGTTCTTGCTGGTTGTGCGAAGGCTCTGGTGTTTAATTTCCTCAGGCATCATTGCTTCTTCTCCGTACATGAGTTTGAATGGGGTGTAGCCTGTGGCCCTAGTGGTGGTTGTGTTGTGGGACCACACGACCCTTGGTAATTCTTCTGCCCACTTTCCTTTGCAGAGGTTGAACAGCGTTTTGGAAATGGCTGAGAAGATTTCCTGGTTTGCTCTTTCCACTGCTCCGTTGGACTCTGGGTGATATATTGAAGCGAAGGCTGGTGTTGTGCCTATCGACCTGCAGTATTCTTTGAATTTTTCTGAGTCGAACTGCTTTCCATTTTCTACTGTCAAGGTTCTTGGGACCCTAAATCTACAGATTATGTTTTGCCAGAAGAGCTTTTTGACGGCTTCGGATGTTATGGACGTCAAGGGTTTAGCCTCTATCCATCTTGTGAAGTACTCCACGGCTACCACCGCGAATTTGTGTCCCCCTTGCGCTGTTGGTAGCGGTCCTACCAAGTCCATGCCCCATCTTTGCAGTGGCCACACTAGGGGTATTGGTTGTAGTTCTGACGGAGGTGCTGACTGCTTGGTGGAGTAGAGTTGGCAAGCTTCGCATGTTTTGACTAGTTCTTCTGCATCTCTTGCATGGGTCGACCAGTAGAACCCCTGCCTTAGGACCTTCGCTGAAAGTGCTCTTGGTCCTATATGTGATCCGCAGGTTCCTGCATGTACCTCCTTTAGTAATTCAATACCTTCACTTCTGGCTATGCATTTTAATAGTGGTTGGACTACACCCTTCTTGAACAGGATGCTGTCTATCATCGTGTAAGTCCTTGCTCTGCACTTCATTCTTTCTTGTTCTGCCCTTGATTGTGGTCTGAAAATTCCTCTCATCATTTGGATTATGTCCGTTCTCTAATCTCTCTCTGCTGTCTCCAGGACTTGTTTTGCTTTTTCTGGTCCCGCGGAGGTTGCCGGCTTATGTATTTGCTCATAGAATGTACCTTTGGGTAGCTCCCAATTGTTGGCTGCTGCCTTCGCTAGTTCATCTGCTTCTATGTTTTCCCCTCTAGGGATGTGCTTGAGGGTGAACCCCTGGAATCTTTTTTCTAGTTTCCTTACGCACTCCAAGTACTTGGTGAGTTCTAGCTCTTTGGCTTTGTATTCTTTTCCACTTGGCCTGCGACTACCGTTGAGTCTGTTTTGACTTGTAGTTTCTGGATTCCCAGTGCCTTCGCTTTGTTGAGTCCTAGGATGAGCGCTTCATACTCTGCTATGTTGTTTGTAGCTTTGAAGGTCAATCTTGCTGCATACTTTGTCTTTGTCCCTGCTGGGGATATTAACACTGCGGTGGCTTCGGTGCCATTGAGACCCCATGCTCCGTCAGTGAGTAGCACCCATGGTTGTTCTGGTTCTCTGTATTGCCTTTGCTGCAAAGGTGTCCAATCTGCCACAAAGTCTGCCAGTGTTTGGGATTTGATTGCTGTTCGGGGGACATATGTGATGTAGTATTGCGACAGTTCTGTAGCCCACTTTCCTATTCTTCTGGAGGCTTCTTTGTTGTTTAAGATTTCTTCCAGTGGTTGTGACGAAGGTTCCACGATTTCATGTGCTTGGAAGTAGTGCTTGAGTTTCCTTGATGCTGTGAGGATAGCGTATGCCAGCTTCTCTATTTGTGTATAGTTTTGCTTTGCCGCCGCTAGGGCTTCAGAAATGTAGTAGACCGGGCTTTGTTCTTTTCAACCTTCGCTATCAGTCTCCTGGACTAACACTGCGCTGACTGCGTGATCTGAGGCTGCTATGTACAGTAGTAGCGTGGCATCTGGTTCTGGGACTGTTACTTTCAGGCGGTTTGCCAAATATTCTTTTAGCTGGCCGAATGCCTGAGACTGCTGTTGCCCCCACTCTACTTTGTCGAAGGTCTTGAGTGCTTTGAAGAATGGCAGGCTTCTTTCTGCCGACTTGGAGATGAATCTGTTCAACGCTGCTATTCTACCTGTCAGCTTTTGGACTTCTCTTTTTGTGGTTGGTTCTGTCATTGCAAGTATTGCGTTCGTTTTTTTCGGGTTTGCTGTGATGCCCTTCGGTCCTATGATGCATCCCAGTATTTTAGCTGTGCTGACTGCAAAGACACATTTCTTCGGGTTTAGTTTCAAGCCTGCGCTCCGGAGGTTGGTGAAGGTTTCTGCCAAGTCTTTGATATGGTCTTCTTTTCTTGTGCTCATGACTATGATGTCGTCGACATAAGCAATGATGTTTCTCTAAAACTGGCTCCCTAGCACCTTGCTTGTCATTCTTGCGAAGGTTGATCCTATGTTCTTCGGGCATTCTTAAGAAGCAGTATGTGCCGAAAGGCGTTGTGAAACTTGTCTTTTCTTCGTCCTCTTTGCTGAGCCAAATCTGGTGGTATCCGAAGAAGCAATCTAGCAGGGAGAACCTTTTGCACCTTGCTGCTTTGTCTAGGGAGGTGTCTATTCTAGGTAGCTGGAATACATCTTTTATGCAAGCTTTGTTCAGGTCTGTGAAATCTATGCACATTCTCATCTTGCCATTACTTTTTGGCACTAGCACTACATTTGCCAGCCAGTCCGAGTATTTGACTTCTCGTATAACCTTCGCATCTAGAAGTCTTTGAACCTCCGCTTTTGCAGCTATGATCCTGTCCTCTGACATCTTTCTTTGCTTTTGCTTTCTTGGACGGGCACCTGGATTGATGTCCAGGTGGTGTTGTATTATGTCTCTGCTGACGCCTTTAAGATCATCCGCAGACCATGCGAAGGTGTCTTTGTTCTCTCTGAGGGCTACTAGCAGCTCCTTCTCTTCTTCCATTAAGTTTGATGTTATGGTTATTTTTCTGTCTGGCCTGGACTGCTCTAGGCACACCATCTTTGTTGCTTTTTCATCTTTTCTCCCTCCTTTGAAGTTTGTTTTGCCTTTGGGCATATCCGGAGGTTCCTGCTCCATTTTCACCTCTGACTCCACGGAGTTTATGTTTCTGCTGGAGCTGTGTATTGTTCTCTCTATGTTTCTTGCCTCTTTCTGGCTTCTGTAGACCGTGATCACCCCGTGAAGTGCTGGAAGTTTCATGCACAGGTAGCCCATGTGAATTGCTGTTCCAAACTTGTTTGTGAATCCTCTGCCTAGTATGGCGTTGTAGGGTAGTTGAGGTCGACGACATCGAAGGTTACATACTCTGTTCTTGCGTTGGTCTGATTTTCGAACGACACAGGGAGTGCAATCTTGCCCAGTGCTTCCACTTTACGCCCTCCGAAGCCGACGAGGTGCGATTCTGAGGGTTGTAACTGATTTCTTCCTAGTTGCATCTTGTCGAAGGTGCTTGCAAACAGTATGTCGTGGAGCTCCCAGAATCTACCAAGATTCTCTTTATTTCCCAGGCCGCTATGTTTGCCGCTATCACCATTGCGTCAGTGTGGGGGTAGCTTTCTAATCTTAGGTCTTGCTCGCTAAAAGTTAGCGGCACCTTGGACCATTTCGTTGCTCTAATCTGCCCCTGTACTGCTATGTTATTCACCATGCGGAGGTGATTTTTCTTTTGCTTCTTGCTCTGAAATTCCATCGCTGAGCCTCCGCTGATCGGCAATATCATTCCGACGGTTGGTAGTGGGTGGTGGGGGTTGTGCTGGTTTTCTTGGCTCGACTCTTGCTTGGTTGCTGTTATCTGCTGCAAGTGTGTTTGCTGTGGCGGAGGTGGTGGCAGCGCTTCAAATGTTCTGTTTAGTGTTTGGTTGTCTAGGTAGGTTATATTTGGGGGCTTTGAGTTGCTGTACGCGAAGGCTTGCTCTGCTCTATACTGGCTAGGGTGTGTGGTGGTTCCTGTTTGCTGCGCAACTGGGCACCATGTTAGGAGGTGGCTTGGAAAATAAGTTGCTGCGAGGGTTGACGGGTGTATCTGGGTGCTTTGTTCAAAATTTGAGTATCTTTGGCGTGTGAGTTTGCCACTGTGTCGCAGTGGTATGGTTCACTCCCTGGGTTGCTGGTATGGTGCCACCTCCGCCTCTTTTCTCTTCTTTATTCTTTCCTGAGTTTCTTTTGCTTCTAGGCAGTCTCTTGTCATATGACCCTTGTTCTCGCCATGAAAGAAATAATATGGTTTCTTCCTGCTGTTGCCTGGGTTGTTGCTCCAGTTTTTACCTGATGCTTGTTTGGGCTGTCCCATTTGATTTTTGGGTGGATGCCCCGTACTGGCATGCTTGCTTGCTGACTTTGGGGTGCCCGCTGGTCTACATTCATCACCTGCTTGTTGTGCTGGTGTTGTTGTCTGTAGCTCCGCCCCGCGTCGGAGGTTTGCCTGCTTGTACTTTGTGCCTGTTTATACTGGTTTTGCTCTTCAACTCGCTTCCAGAGGTCATTGTCTAACTTGCAGTATTTTTCGAACTCGGAGTATAGCTTTGCTCCATTGTTTCTGGCTTTTCCCTTGCTAGGTGCGCCGCGAAGGGCCCAATTTTGAGTCCTTTGATTGCCGCTTCTATTGCCACCTCTTCTGGGACGTTAGGTGCCTTCGCCTTTAGTTGTACAAACCGCTGATAGTACTCTCTTAGGGATTCTTCCTTTTGCTGCTTGCAGTGGAATAAGTCTGAAGCTGTCAGCGATTCACTGGAGAATCCTTTGAAGTTGGTCATAATCTTGTCGCGCAGGTTCTTCCATGAGTAGATTGAGCCCGGCTTAAGCATGGAATACCAGGCCAGTGCGTCTCCTTCAGCTGCGATGACGAATGACTTTGCAAGGACCGCGTCGTTCCCTCCCGCGGAGGCTACAACTGCCTCGAAGCTCATGATGAATTGTCTGGGGTCTGTCTTTTCGTTGAATTTTGGCAGTGCGATTGGTTTGTAACCCACCGGTCAGACTGCAGACTGTAATCCTTCTGATAGTGGGGATTTTGTATCAACCACTCGTGGTTGGGTTGTTGCGTAGGTGGGGAAGGCTGGCAGCTGAGTGGACGCGCTTGGTTGGGGCTGGGCTGAAGTAAAAGTTGCGAAGGCTGGTAACTGGGCGGTTGCATCTGATTGTGGTTGTGCAGCCAGCATGCTTTGTATTTTTGCCTGCAGTATTGCCATTTGCTGTCTTGCCTCCGCGACAGCCTGTGATGTCTGTACTCCCTCTGGCTTGCGGCGAAGGCTGCTGCTACTCTGTCTCTTTCTGCTTGCAGAGCTTGCAGCTGGGCTTGCACTTGCTGCAGTTCTTCTTCCGTTGTTCCCGCGGCTGGCTCCGGCTGGGGGACCGTCGCAGGTTCCTCGTGGTCTTGCGGAGGCACCGCGCCAGCGTCATTCCCGTCCCCTTGCTCTGGTTCCGGCGTCAGAGGTTCAGCGTACGTGCTGCGCACTGTATGCCTTGGTCTTCCGCGTGCGGCTCCTCCACGCGCGGCGGTGGTCTTTTTTCGTGGTGGCATGTTTGGGTAGTCTGTCGGCTAACCACGGTGGGCGCCAATGTTGGTGCAGGCTACTGCTCGCCGACAGTAAGAGTGTAGTGATGGGGGAATTGGCGGAGGATACCCGCGCGGCTGGGTGTCTCCAGTGGAGTGCGGAGGCCTGAAACCTCCGCACTTCTCCTCTAGATGGTTCAGTATGCTTTGGGATTCGTGCGTGCCATCAATGCTCTATTAATAATTTTCAACCAACCTTTACAACAGTGTGGAGATCCCTCTTTTATAGGGGTCTTCCCACTTCACTTATATGAAGGTTTTACAGGTCTAGCCTTCTAACCCTAGGGGCACCCTCGTAATCTTGTCTCCTCATCCCCACCTTGGTCCGGGGGTATCTTGGTCTTTATTCTGCTTCCTGCTATAGGCTGGGCCGCGCCTGCAATTCCGGCCCGCGGGCGCTGCATGCTCCTGGGCCGTTGGCGGAGCCCCGGGCCTCCGCTGCGTTATGCCATCCTTGCTCTTCACGGCGGGCGCATCCCCGACCTCCGCCCAGCCGGACCTTTGGCCCAAATGGAGGTTCTTCCCCCGCTTCTTTCTCCGCGGTTGGTGAGAGAAAGAGGCGGCGACCTCCGCTTCACACGGGCGTAGGTGGCGGAGGTCCCTGCTCCCCGTGAGCTAGTCGAGAAATCAACAATAAAAAGTTAAGACAAATGTTAGCAAGAAGGGACCTTAGCTCGGGGGCGGAGGTGGGGGACACACTTTTTCCCCCAACAAAGACGTTTGATCTTTTTAACCCTAAATTTAACCACTCATTTTATTCAAATAGTTTGTACAAACATAATTAAATTAAGCTATTCAGATAGTTTATAATTGAAAACAGGTTAAGTACCTTTTTTTTTATTATTGACTGAAATATTATATGAGTTAGTTTTTTTAAAAAATAAAGAATTATAAGACCGTTGGAGCTGCCCTAATTTCGACGGCCCGTCAATTCACACTGCCGCCGCGCCGCCACGGTTGCTGTTGGACTGTCGCATCCACCTGACCTGACTGACACTGACCATCTCTCTCCCCTCCTCGTCTGTCGTCTCGTCTCCCCAAAAGCTCAAAAACTCCAAGAAGCGGGCTGGCGGCTGCAGTTTCCCGCCCTCTCGCACATGGGCGCGAAATTTGCCCGGCTACTTCGCGCGCTCCCTCCCGGCATCCCAGCAATTATACTATCCACAGTAAGCCGAAGTTCCTAGTCCCCCTCCCTCCCCTCTCCTTCCATCTCTCTCCTCGCGGACGCCAGAGCTCCTTCCCCATTCCGGCGTTGCCAAGAAGCCGGCTTCCGGGCCCCGTCTCCCCCTCCGCTCGCCAGCCGCCTTTCGCCGTCATACAAGGTCAGCACCTCCAGCATTTTACGCCGGTGAGCGACGGCCCTCTCTGGTATTCGATAATCTGCGGGCTTTAGTAGATCTATCTTTGTCTTCTTTGTTGTTCGCGAAAAAAAGAAGAAATCTTTGTTTATCTTGGCATTTCCCTGCCGAAAGTTGCAGATCTGTTAGTCGATCTGGTCAAATGAGCCGTGTCTAGGACTGTTTCCGTTGCTATTGATTTGGGGCGTGTCACTGTGTGGTTGGTGTTACTGGGGATTAGGGAAAAAATGCTCCTCGCGGGCAAAAGTGTTCGTTTCAGGGATTCAGCATTGCCATCCAGTTTCTCAAGCGAATGCCACAGAGGTTTTCTTGACGAGTACATGGATGCGTCTGTCTATTTCCTTTGTGATGCCTCCAGAGTTGATTCATACAACCAAATGTGAACAAATTTGTTTTCCTTAAAAATGAAATATGCGTACATGGTTGTCCATTTAGCATCCCATGTCACTCTTCCTTCTTTTAATCCTTGTGCTGGGTAGTGAAAGTCTAGTACCTGATGTACATCAGTGTCTCGTTTCTTGTTTCTAGTGTGGTTTATGCCTTTATGGGTCACCTGTACAACACATACATACAATTGCTTTTTAGTGGAAGATAAACACATTTATGTATTGTTTCTATGCTGTTTCGATAGGGTCACGTCATTGTTTCCCTGTATCTTGAAGGATTCAATGGCAAACTACCATATGATTCATTGTTTTCCTTTTGCTTATTACATTAAGTTGACGCCCTTCTTTTATTTTATTTTTTTTTAAAAGTTGATGCCCTTCTTTTCCTTTTAATGGGAAGTTTGATGCTTTCATTGGATATGCACTTACGTTTTTGAGAGTGATGATATTGATATCTGTTTCAAATAGTAGTGCTAGGCGGTGCCTAGGAACTAGCTCTAGGCACTAGGCGGAGCATCACTGCCTTGCTTAGATTTAGTTGTTACGTCTAGGCATTTATTTTTCACTTACAGTGGGTTAGGACTTATATGTGAAGGAAAGTGGGACAGATGGAGATGGAGGAAGATGAATAATGGTCATGGAACTCATGAATATGTTATAATGTCAAAGTCTTTCTCCTAATATATGCCATATCTTCTGTGTTTAACAAGGCTTACTCTAATTGCTTGAAAAAAAAAACTGCCTAGGTGCTACACAGAGCCTGACCGTTTGCTCCTATTACTTTTTGAAACATTCATATTCATGCATCTATGGAGCATGCACCTGATCATAACACTTGATTTTCTGCATTTCTACAGGAAATATTTTTTGATCTGAAACATTGCTTTGCAAAGCCACAATGCCTTCTTCTGCTTGCACATATCTTGATTCTGGTTGTCCTAGAAGATCTACAAGGCTCAAGAATGCTCGCACAACGTATGATGAAGATTCTGATAGGGATCCTTCTAGTTTTAAGAGGATCAAAGCTGAAGTCATTGATTTTGTTGAACCAAGTGTTGGTTCTGTAAGTGACAAGGATAGTGAACAAGATTGTCATGATGTATCTCTCAAGGATATCAGAACTCAGTGTAAAGCTAAGAATCGGAAGACTTCAAAAATCACATTGGAAGGACGTGGCATTAAGAACCAGGCTAAAACAGAAGAGGTCATTGATCTTGATAAGCCACTTATTGCATTGAAGCAGAAAAGGCCAAAAACATCTCCTGCTAAAGCAAATATAAAGATGGATGCACTAAGATCTTCTCCATGTGCTGCGAAAAGAGGAAGATACAATATCACAGAGAGACAAGATCATTAGTTCTGAACAGAGCTCCCTGCTCAAAGCAACAATGCAAGACCCAATATTAGAGAAGCTTAGTATTGCAGAACTGGAGCAGTCTAAAGTTGTAATTGGTGAGTCACTAACCTGTTCATATGAAGTCCAGATCTTATATCACCATCTATTATCGTCTAGATGTGTTAGATGAATGTGTAGAGTTTTTTTCTTGTTTCTACAGATACTTTTTTCTTGAAATAACATACCATTTTTCAGTTATGTAGCTAAATGTTTTTTTTTTTGTACTGTACTGCACTTTCAGATTGTACTGAAGAAATAGTTGGGGAGCAAATTTGTTGTGCTGAAGTGAACAATACAGCTGGAGCTGCAGCGAGCTTTGCAAAACCTGATGTACTTTGTGAAATAAAAACTGAAGATACAAATTACTCTGAATTTGTAACTTCTATGTGTTCCATAAAGAGTCCTGAGCATTCATCCTTTGAGCTGCAACAGAAGTTGATGGAGGGTGATGACTGTGTGCCTCAATCTTGTTTCATGACCCGACCAGCTCAATTAGCCGATGTTTCTGATCATTCCTGTGAACAAACCTGCAGTTTCAAAGAAAACAGTTTTGATGACATTACAGTTGCGAAGGCAACTGAGGCTGTTTCTTCATTGGATCTCATAGATGAAGTGAGCAATCATCAGACAACATCTGAAAATATAGCTAATTCAGATATGGATGAGTCTTCTACTGCAAATGGATTTATGGCTTGTTCTTTCAGTCCGTCCTGCCATGATTGCATAGATAACAATGAGCACTGGAATTTATTTGTTCATGGGGATGAGCATGTAAAGACTTTAGAGGAGTTGTCTCCTATTGATGAGTCTAGCACAGGTGCTCAATCTGATTTATGTGGAAGCACAGAAAAGATTTGCACTTCACTTGAGGGGGTTGTCCAGATGCAGGCTGAGGGCCAATTGGATTCAATAGTCTGCTGTGGTGTAAGACCAAAGCATACATTACTAGATATGAAGATTGGACAGACAGCCACTGGTACACTCACCTTTGACAAGACTATTGACTTGGCTGATCCTGCCAATTTTGTTGCACAAGATGGAAGGCTAGAAAGTATAGTATATGATGTTTTGAATAATCATGCACAAAGGATGGCCTCTAAAAATAAATCTTCTGTTGGGCTCCTAGATACTGCTGTGATTCAGAGCTCACTTATTGACTTCACTGACAACTGTCCTGAAGACAAAAGGACTTCAGGTGATAAAATTCCACCTCCCAATAATGCGGACTGGCCATTGAAGGATAAGTTAAATTCTACAATTGACAATGATGAAGGATCAGAAGAAGAATTAGTGCCTCAACATCAGTTATACGAGTTGTGTAGTGATAAGTTCAACCTTAGCAGCGTCATGCCAGAGACCTCTAATATTGAGGAGTCACAAAAATTATCTGCTGGAGCTCGAAATTCTTCTGCTACCTCTCTGGAAACTGATGGGCGAAATAAAAAGCCACAAATTTTTATTGATGAAGAATCAATTGAAGAACATGCTCCAAAAGTATTACTGTCCAAGAGAAAGGTCTGAACCATCCCTTCAACAATGTTCCATTGCAAATGCATTAACAAGATAGCCATACTAACATCTTTTTCTTTTCCTTTTTTTAGATTATGTCACCGACGTCTCAGGAGAAGCTTTGCAGTGCTCTGAATGGTATTGATTTGTGTGATGGAGTCCAAAGATTGAGTAAGCAATATATGCTGTGTATTTCTACTATTTTTACAAAGATCAATTATAATCATACCCTTTCTTGTTGCAGAGAGTAAAATCATGATTGAAGATCGCGACAAAACTACAATACCATTGCCTCAGCCAATGTTCCGCACAGACAGGAGACTCAAGGGCAGGACTTCTGTCTCCACTACAAGCAAAGGAATTCTGAAATCAACAGGATCCCCACCCCATCAACAGACAACTTGTTCTTGCATAAGAAGTTCACCAGTTGTCTTAGACACTGAGAAAGCTGTTGAGTTTTCACAAAGACAGATGCATGATATAGAAAATATAGCTGCAAAGCTTATCAGGAGCTTGAAGAACATGAAAAGTATAGTGGATGAAAGTTTGTCAACAGAAGCATATTCTTTACTTCCTAATTTTAACATTGCCGAGGTGAGACATTAAATGGAATATGCACTTTAACTCTAAATTCTAGTAAAGCTGCTGCTCTCACAATAAATAGATAAGCATCTGTTTGTTGAAGTTTTACACCATGTTTTGAAACTGCTGCTCAAAAGAATGTGATTCCAGTAACATGATAAGAGTACTAGGTTAATTCTCAAGATTTTTATTTATATGATACTCCTTTTAACCTTAAAGCCATGTACTAGTTTGATTGTCTTCATTTCTGTATTGCTTTTTTAGTTGGCAATGTTTAGCAATACCAGAAAATGCTTATTTGTTAGTGATTAATTGATTACTAGTTGCTAAATCACTACTTGCTGATATCCTTGTATAGAAAAACACACTTTGACTTTGAGCCCAGTTTCATTTTCCATGACTAAAATGTTTGTTTAATCTGTACTGTTTGTCATGCAAGTCAATTGTTGGTGGAAAAAGTTTTGCTGGTCTTGTTTACATACTTGCACTCTTTTGTACCATAAGCATACCTGTTAGTGCAAGTGCAGATTTTTGTCCTTAGATTAATTGTTGAAAGTGTTTCCTCTAGAAGACTAGGAATACTATATCCACCAATTATGACAACTGCTATGCATTACCTCTAATACTGTTGGAAATGTTTGAAGTTAAATACCACTGACCAGTGATGTTGGTCTAAGCGTGGATTCCAAATGCTCTTATTCAGATCTTTATTTTACCGAAAAGCAAAGTAAATAACACAGAATTTGAACATTTATATGTTTTTTCTTTCAATTCTGAATTTCTTTCAGAAAATATCCAGTTTATATTTACCTATGCAAAGCAAAGCAACTCGGATGATGTCTATATTTGATTAATGTGGTGCAATGTTTCTCTGGACAGATCAGAGCGGCCTCTGAGGATGCATTAGAAGTGGAGAGGACTACGAGGAAGTGGCTGTCGATAATGAACAAAGACTGCAGTCGGTTTTGTAAAATATTGGTTTGTATCTATCCACTTTGAAGATTGTATATTTTTAGTAAAAAAATGATAAAAAAATGACTCTGAACTGATATTTTCTTCGTGTCTGTATTAAAATTTCAATTGCAGAGCCTAGCAAAGAAGAATGCTGTTTCTCATCCTGAAGCACCAAGGAAACAAAGAAAAATAACGTTTGCAGATGAAGCTGGCGGAAGGCTCTGCCATGTTAAGGTTTTTAAGGATGGACAAGTCTCTCTTCTTTCTGAATGCCAGAGTGATTTATAGAGATACTAAGCTGGTTGTCATCATGATTTTTGATCAGAAATGCAACCCTGTTGACAATAGAATAGGATAAACAAGCCGCTCAGTTGAGTCAAAATAATTAGAATGCTTCAATTCACTGTAGAAAACAGATGGGGAAGCTAGTGCATGTTGAACGAACAGTGTATTTTACTGTAAATTGATCGATGACATTGTTGTGGCAATTCAGGTACTATCCTTGTATGTTGAGTAGAAGAGTCCATGTAAAGCGGCAATTTTTTTTTACAATGTTGCTGAGGCCACAAGTAATCTGTAATCCAGAATTAGCATATTTAATACAATTATTGGTACCCTATTGATCCGAAGTGCTTTATTGCAGGAAACTATTTAAGCTTGAGTAATAGATATCCCCTCTTTTCCAAATTATAAGCTGTTTTAGGTTATTTTTGGATTCATATCTGGTAATAGTTAGGTGGCTAGCTATATGTCATATGTAATAATAGCCAAAAAAAAAAAAAAACTACTAGCTGGATAGTGTTTGGATGATGCAAAGTTAATGAAAAATGTTACTAAGATAACTATTAGCTATTAGTCCCTCTGTCCCAGGATATAAGGCGCACGTACTTCAAAATTCAAACTTTGTTATCTTTGACCCAATAATTAGTCTAAAAATATAAACTTTTATAGTACAATAGTAATAGCATTAGATTTATCTTCAAAAATACTTTCTAATGATACTTTTATTGTTGTCATAAATTATATATAATAATATAAATTAACAGTCAAAGTATGATTTTGAAGACCACACCGAGTCAAATCGCGCCTTATATCTTGGGACGGAGGGAGTAGTATCTCATTTGGTGCAACTATATTTTATTATACTCGTTTCTATTACTGCTCGCTTATTATACCTAGCCAACTGCATCTAAAGCTTAGCTTGTTTGGTGTGCAGAGGCGTCGCGAACATGCGGATTTTGCAGCAGGGATGTGGAAATGAACAGTTGATAGCGGTGGTCTCGGTGAAAATTGCTTACAATAAGACAATTTAGCTTGGCTTATAGTTAAGACAACTAAGCAAAATTCTATGTGGAAGCATAAACCTACGTGGAAGAGAACATGAAATAGAGAAAGTACAATAGGACATTTTAATTTGGCTTATAGTGAAGATAACTAAGCAAAATCCTAAGTGAAAGAGAGAAAACATGAGTTAAACACTAACACAGTTTCCTAGTTCGTGTCGTTGACGCCGGCCGCCCAGCCCCTGCTCGTGGTCGCCGCTCGTCCCGCTCCCGGCAGTGGACGCCACCCATTGCCGTCCCCGCTTATTGAAGTCGCTTGCCCTTGCTCGTGGACACCGTGGCTCCCTCGAGGGAGCCTAGCCGCGCCCCTGCCTTGGGTCGCTGGCAGTGTCGAGGGTCCGCACCCCCGCCCCGCCGTGGCTGTCGTGGCTCGGTGGAGCGCTCATCTGACCGCGACCCCACCTGTGGTCGCCGGCGTTCGCGCCCCATATCCGCCTAGAGCAGCGTCGTCCTCCTAGCCACGCCCCCGCTCGTATTGCCGTGGCTCGTTGGATCGCGTGCCTAGCCGTGCCCTCATGTGCCGCGCCACCATCCATGGCGCGGCAAAAAGCTGCCATGTCACTAGCCATGTCATCCGTCTGTCCCTTCTTGTCAAGGGCGTCAAACCCTCGGGTAGCTGGCCCTCGACTACGTAGCTCGTAGCCTCGGTCCGTCGTCTTCTCCGGCAAGGTTAAACCCTAGCCGCAGGCTTAGTTGAAGAAGAGAGAGATTAGATTGATATTGTATTTGCTTAGCTTCCCAGACCAACGTGCGGTTACAATATATATGAGGCCAAGGCCTGACCGAACCGGACTCCAAGACTCCTAGAATTTAAAGGACTTAAAATAGAAAGCTAATAATAGAAAGCTACTTCTAATTTCCTTCGCAGCCACGTGCGGTGGCCGAGTCCTGGTCGGACGCATGCATGCCCAGAGCACGCTCCGTGCGTTCCGCGTCGCGGTGGACGTCTCTGGACGTCTCTGGCCCTGCGGCGCCTAGAGTACTGACGCTCGACCATGACATCTCTCCCCCCGTCGAGGAGCAGCTCGTCCTCGAGCTGGAACTCCGGGTACTTGGTACGGAACGGCCCGACGTCTTCCCACGTAGCCGAAGCTGCAGACTCACCCTGCCATTGAATGAGTACCTGCTGGACTCCTCTCGCCAGACGGAAACGCACAGCGCGCTCAGGCATCGGAGCAATGGCGCCATGATGGAGAACCGGCAGTGGCGGTGGAGTGTCCGGCGTTGGCCCCTGGAACTTCTTCAGCTGTCCCACATGGAACACATCATGGATGCGGGCGCGCGGTGGCAAAGCGAGGCGGACAGCGACGTCGTTGATGAGCTCGGTGACGCGATACGGCCCGAAGAAACGCGGCTTGAGCTTGCCGGAGACGGGCTATGGCAGTGATGAGGCCACGCGTTGACGAAGCCGCAGAAGTGCCCAATCGCCCACACTGTATGTGACGTGACGATGCACCTTATCATAGTGGAGCTTCTGCGTTGCTTGAGCTTGTTCCAGCCGGTGGCGGACATCAGCAAGGAACTCCGCGCGTTCCTCCATGCTTTTGGCGATCGCGGCCACCCTCGTCTCCCCGTCCTCATAGGACCTAATGGATGGTGGATCCCGGCCATATACCACGCGGAATGGCATGTCCCGCAGTGAAGTCTGGTAGGCGGTGTTGAAGATGAACTCGGCCCAGGGTAGCCAGTGGAGCCACTGGCGCGGCCGGTCGCCTGTTATGCACCTCAAGTACATGATGATGACGCGATTGGCCGCCTCCGATTGCCCGTCCGACTGTGGGTGGAACGCCGAGGACATGTGGAGCTTGGTGCCCATGAGGCGCATCAACTCCTTCCAGAAGGTCGATGTGAAGACGGGGTCCCGATCCGAGACCATGGACTGAGGCACGCCGTGCAGCCATACCACCTCGGTGAAGAATGCCTGGGCGACAGATTCAGCGGAGTACGGATGCGCCAGAGGGATGAAGTGGGCATACTTGCTGAACCTGTCCACCACTGTGAGAATCACTGACTTACCCCGGACCTTGGGCAGGGCCTCAACGAAGTCGAGGGCGATATCAGTCCAAACCCCTTGCGGTACCGGAAGGGGAAGCAGGAGGCCAGCCTGGATGTAGATGCTCCGACTTGTACCGCTGGCAAACGACGCACGCCCGAACGAAGTCCTGCACAAGTTGCTTCATGTTGGAAAAATGAAAATCGCGCCGCAGCCGGTGCAGCGTGCGTTGGACCCCTTCGTGGCCCTCATCATGAATTGCCGCCATGAGCTCTTGGATCAAAGGGGAAGTCGAGGGAACATAGAGTCGGCCGCCGAACTGGACGAGGCCATCGACCACTGACCAGGGGTCCCCGCGGTCGCCCTTGCTGATGTCGTCACGGAGAGCCACAACGGCTGGGTCGGAGAGCTGGGCTTGCCGTAGTCGATCAATGAAGTCGAAGCGTGGCGCGGACAGGGCCAGGATCGCCCCCTCCTCGGTATCCCTCCTGGACAGCGCATCGGCCACAGCATTCGTCGCGCCTGGCTTGTATTCCACGGCGAAATCGAAGCCCAGCAGCTTACCCACCCAATGATGCTGTGGGATGGTAGCCAAGCGCTGGTCGAGTAGGTACTTCAAGCTATAGTGGTCCGTCTTGACGATGAAGCGACAACCCCACAGATAGGGCCTCCAATGGCGGACTGCTTGCACCAAGCCAATGAGTTCCCTTTCATAAGCAGCTAGGGCGCGATGGCGGGGGGCGATGGGCCTGCTGAAGAACGCTATCGGGTGCCCCTCCTGAATGAGGACCGCCCCGAAGCCGTGGGACGACGCATCACACTCCACGATGAAGGTTTTGGTGAAGTCCGGCATAGCCAATATGGGCGCCGAGGTGACCGCCGTCTTGAGCGCGTCGAACGCTGCTGCCGCCTCCTCTCCCCAGGAGAAACCATCCTTCTTGAGAAGGGCGGTTAGTGGTGCTGCCACCGAGCCATAGTTGTGGACGAATTTGCGGTAGTAGCCGGCCAGCCCGAGGAAGCCACGCACCGCCCGTGCCGACCGTGGCACCGGCCAGTCATGGATGGCCTGCACCTTGGCCGGATCCATGGCCACTCCAGCTTCCGAGATGACGTGGCCGAGGTAGGAGACCGCTGTGACGCCGAACGCGCACTTGGAGCGCTTGACGAAGAGGGCGTGACGGCGCAGCTCGGCGAGGACGACACGCAGGTGGCGAAGATGATCCGCCCAGGACTTGCTGTAGATCAATATGTCGTCAAAGAAAACAAGGACAAAGCGACGAAGAAAAGGACGGAGTACATCGTTCATGAGCGCCTGGAACGTCGCCGGGGCGTTGCAGAGCCCAAACGGCATAACCAGAAACTCGTAGAGGCCGTCGTGGGTGCGGAACGCCGTCTTATGAACATCTTCCGGCCTCATGCGCACCTGATGATATCCAGAGCGCGGGTCCAGCTTGGAGAAGAACCGCGCGCCATGGAGCTCATCGAGCAACTCATCGACGACCGGAATGGGAAAGGCATTGCGTTCAGCGCCCTGTAGTCGACGCAGAACCTCCAGGACCCATCATGTTTCTTGACGAGGAGGACGGGGGACGAGAACGCCGAGTCGCTGCGACGTACAATCCCTTGCGCGATCATGGCGGCACACTGCCGCTCCAACTCGTCCTTGTGGGCCGCCGGGTACCTATACGGCCGTACCGCCACTGGGGCCGCATCTGGCTTGAGGACGATGCGGTGGTCGCGAGAGCGAGCCGGCGGCAAGCCCTGGGGCTCAGCGAAGACGTCATTGAAGGAGCTCAAGAGCCCGTCTAAGAGGGAACTGTCGGTCGAAACAACGTGGAGGCGTGGGCCAGCCGGGGGAGGAACGCCATGCCAGCAGATAGTACGCCCCTCTCGTTGGAACGCCATTGTCCTGGCCGCCAGGTCCCAGATGATTGGTCCCAACGCCGCCATCCAATTGGCGCCAAGGACGACGTCGTAGCCCACAAGCGGCATCACGAAGAGGTCGACGCAAAACTCCATGCCGTCGAGGAAGATTGGTGCGCGGCGAATCACACCGGGGCAAGAAACACGCTCGCCATTGGCGACTGTCACCGTGAGCCGAGGGCGCGGCTCAATGAGTAGCCCAGTACGCCGCGCGGCCGCCTCCCCGATGAAGCTGTGGGTGGAGCCGGTGTCGATGAGCGCGACGAAGGACGCAGCTGCCAACAGCACGCGGAGCTGGATAGTGGAGCCCACGGAAACCCCCGCCACTGCGTGCAGGGAGAACAGTGGCGCCTCGGTGTCCGGGGCGTCCTCAGCCGCTTCATCCGCAGAAGAGGCCATATCGAAGCTGTTGAGAAAGAAGATACGTTTGCAGAACCGGTTGTGGCCCCTAGTGTACTTTTCGTTGCAGTTGAAGCACGGCCCGAGCCGGCGACGTTCCTCCTGCTCTTGCATGGATAGGCGCTTCACCTGCGGCCAACCGTCCGACACCACCACGGCCTTGTCGACATTGGCGAGCGGTGGTGCAGGAAGGGCCGGACGCGGTGGTGGGACCGCAGGAGACCACGAGTAGCGGGCTTGGCAGCCACCGGTGCCGGCGGCATGTATTGCGCCTGGAGCTCCAGCTGCCAGGCCAAACTCATAGCCGCCCCCAGAGTTTGCGGGTTTAGGACCTGCACTTGGAGGCTGAGTGGCGGAAGGAGGCCCCCCGTGAACAGTTGCACGCGCTGGCGCTCGTCCAGGGGACCTGCCCGGGGAAGAAGTGCCTGGAAGCGGTCCGCGTACTCCGTGACAGTCCCCGTGCGGCGGCAATCAGCAAGCTCGAAGAGGGGAGCCGCACGCAGGGGAGGGCCATAGCGCAGATTGAGCAGCTCGGTGAAGCGGCGCCACGACGGAGTGCCCTCATCCGTTTGAACCTGCATGTACCACAGCTGCGCTCCATCCTCCAGATTATAGGAGGCCATCCAGACCTTCTCTTCCTCCAATATCCGCTGTTGGTGAAAATATGATTCACAGCGATTTATGAAGATGAGGGGATCGCTCTTGCCGTCATATCGAGGAAAATCCAGCTTCTGGAATTTTGGTGGCCGATCATTGTGGTGCTCTCCGGAAGATGGCTTCGGCCCGGAAGATGTGGACGGGCGGTCAGCGGTGAGCAACTCGATCGCCTTGGCATTAGCCGCAATCGAGGCCTGCATCGTCTTCAGGGATTCGGTGAGGGACTCCACGGCGGCCTTGAGGTCATTGGCATCACCCATGGCAGCAGGAGATGCAGCAGCGTGTGGTGGTGGCGAGTCGGAGTGGCGCGACGAGGATCGTCTGGAAGCCGATACCAAGTTGTCAAGGGCGTCAAACCCTCGGGTAGCTGGCCCTCGACTACGTAGCTCGTAGCCTCGGTCCGTCGTCTTCTCCGGCAAGGTTAAACCCTAGCCGCAGGCTTAGTTGAAGAAGAGAGAGATTAGATTGATATTGTATTTGCTTAGCTTCCCAGACCAACGTGCGGTTACAATATATATGAGGCCAAGGCCTGACCGAACCGGACTCCAAGACTCCTAGAATTTAAAGGACTTAAAATAGAAAGCTACTTCTAATTTCCTTCGCAGCCACGTGCGGTGGCCGAGTCCTGGTCGGACGCATGCATGCCCAGAGCACGCTCCGTGCGTTCCGCGTCGCGGCGGACGTCTCTGGCCCTATGGCGCCTAGAGTACTGACGCCCGACCATGACACTTCTATACCACGCTGTCACCTTTTGCTGCGCCGCCATACATGGCGCGGCATAGTTATTTTGCCGTGCCATCGCTTGCGGCGCGGCAAAATGGGTTAGCTTTTGAAATACTTTGGAATCGATGTTAGGTTTCGATTTTCTTTGAATAAAGAGTTAAAAATAAAAAAATATTCACCTAGGATCGCCCTGTCGAGCTAGTCTTGCCGCGCCATGAAATCAGATTACCATTTTGTCCTTTAACATTTAGTTAAAGATTTAGTAAAAATAAGTTCTGGATCGTAGTTTTGGTTCTGGCCTTTCCCTACTCAGGTCTGCTGCCTTTGTAACCATTCGAACAAGGGGCACGGACGGTTCGTGTTTTCTCCAAGTGCCGTAAAAAATCACAAAAAACAATAATTAATATAGAAGAAGAGACTAGATTATTATATGGCTTGATTTATAGCCTAGTTTATTAAACTTGCTCTTAGACGCCAGTAAAACTTAGAGAGCAGCACTTAAATTTGTGGGCAGTGTCAGTTAATTATATTTATGTGTACCCATTTTTTTTCAAAATATTGTAAATTGTAGATCAAAGGAAGCATAGTTTGGCCCAACCAAATAGCTTTTATTTACTTGGAGCTCCTGCGGTTTAATCGGGGCATGATTGGTCCTATTTTCCTAGTCAGGATCCAGTTAGCTAGACTCTCATAGGCTAGGATCTTTGCATGTAGGAGCTTTGCATTGTTTGGCTCATGTTTCCGTTCATACCATCGATCTGACCATAGAACTTACTCCCTCCCTAAATACTTGTCGCTTCGCTTCCCGAAAACAAATGCCGGCAATTTTAATAAATAATAAATATCATCAATTAGTATCATAATTAGTATCATCGGAAAGATCTTTAGATCTAGTTTTTTAACAAAATTATTTAAAAATATAAATATTGTATGTATTTTCTATAAATCAAGTCAAATTTGTGGCACGTATCCATGGCGACATCTAAATAGGGACGGAAGGAGTAATTGGTTGGTCTCTCCCTACTCACCTTTTGCACGTGCCAAGAGTGCAGCGGATACGAGAAGAAGCGCATCCCACAAGCCTCTCGCTAAAATATGATTTCGTTTCTCGAGAGCAGACCCATTTACATAGATAGAAGTCTAGTCCAAGCTAAGTAGACATCATGCACCCGACGAGCCTCCTAATTAACCACGTGTGGGAAATCAATCATGCCCTAGATTAAGAGTTTATTGAAGTCAATTGGCTTAAAATCTAAGCCATAGTCACGTTCGTGGGGTAGTGATCAGTTGGAACTTATTACTATATATCGATCGTCCTTTTCTCGCTATTGTGACACCTGGTCCAGCTTAGAATTTGGCCCACGTGGCTCATCTGCATATTAATGAGATATTGTGGGGGTTTAGTCCCACCTTGATTGTTAAAGGCGGATTAGACCAACATATAAGACTTTTAGAGTTCATTCAACCATTTCTATGTTAATCCTTTTACACCAAGCAAGGATGAAAGCATAAGGCTTTTCGGAGTTCATTTAACCATTCCCATGTTAACCCTTTTTACACCAAGCAAGGACGTTACAACTATCCCCCTCTCCCACCCTCCAATATTGCAAGCCCAATGATATTTGTCTAAGCCCTCTTCTCTCTTCATGTTCTTTTCAACAATTTTTTTATGTTTCCATTTGTATACTTTCTCTATGAGTTTCTCTAATAAAGTTTCTATAAAACAACTAAAAAAGTTTCCAAGTTTATATTAGAAAGGTAAAAAAGGAGTTTCACAATGGAACCTTGAACCTTTTTAGCCTTAATTTTGGTACAATAACAATTCTTCCAAAGCAGATCGAGGCTACACATAGTAAGCAATTCTGTCTTATTTGCCTTCTTAATGTGAGTTATAAGATATTCACAAAGGCAGTTGTTAATAGGATTACAACAATGACGAAGGAATTGATAAGCCCATCTCAAACTGCATTTATGTCTAGAAGGAATATCACGAAAAAGGGTGATAATACTATACACTGAACAATACATGAACAATATAGAAAGAATTGAATGGTGTCATATTAAATCTAGACTTGAAGAAAGCTTATCACAAAGTAAATTGGTCCTTTCTCAAGCAAACATTAAGGATTAAAGGTTTCTCTAAAAAGTGGTGCCAATGGATAAGCTAGTTCATAGGTAAATGAAGCATGGGTATAAAAGTGAATGATGATGTGGGTAGATACTTCCAAACTAAGAAAGACCTGCGCCAGGGAGATCCCTATCTTCCCATGCATTTTAATCTTGTAGTTGTTGATATGTTGGTTGTACTAATATCTAGAGCGAAAAGAAAATGGAAAGGCAACTAGTTTAGTACCACACCTAGTTGATGGAGGCCTATTTTTTTGCAATATGCGGATGACACTACACTTTTTATGGAACATGACTTCGAACAAGCAAAGATCATGAAACAACTAATCTACTTTTGAAAAACTAGTGGGTATGAAAATTAATTTTCATAAGAGTGAGTTATTTGCTCTTTGAAAGCAAAAGAATGGGAGGATCACTACACACAAATTTTTTGGTTGTAGAATGGGACAATATCCTTTCCGTTATCTTGGTATCTCAATGCATCATAATAAGATTAGTAATTCTAACAGGAAGACAATAGAGGATAAATATGAAAAAGGGCTTAGCCATTGGAATGACAAGCTTTTGTTGTATGGCAATCCCTTAGTTTTATTAATAAATTCTGTTCTATCTAACTGGGCTCTTTTTATGTTGTCCTTTTTTGAAGTATATACTAAACCCATTCTTCAGAAGCTGAACTTCTATATATCAAGATACTTTTGGGCAAGGGATTGATCATACAAAGAAGTACATGCTAGCAAAATAGAGTATCATCTACACAGACCTAAGGAAACAAGGAGCTGAGTATTCTTGATTTAGAAATCCATAATACATGTTTGCTCAGTAAGTGGCTATACAAGTTAATAAATGAGTATGGAGCATGGTAACAGTTATTTAGAAATAAATATCTTAGTACTAAATTAATTACTCAAGTGGAGAAAAAGCCAGGTGACTCAATTCTAGAGGACTAATGAATATAAAAAAAAATCAATTTTTATCTTTTGGGAATTTCAGATTGCAAAATGGCATGCAAATTAGGATCTAGCTAGGAGAACATTTGGTTAGGTTCATCCACTTTAAGAGAGCAATATCCTAACTTGTATAAAAATATTGACATTGGTTTACATTTAAATGACCACCTGATGTTTTCAGATGGTCACTTAATACAAATGGACAATTCTCAATTAGATCCATGTATAACGTAATGCTAGACATAGACATCAAGGCAAATGTTTTTCTTTGATTTTTGTATAGAGGAGACACTCACCAATTAGTTAAAAGAAATTGGCATGAAAAATAAGAAATGTTGTTTTTGTAATAGTTTAGAGACTATACAACATCTTTTGCTGATTTTGTCTGGCATTTAATAGAGACAACTTTTTGTCTAAAACCCCATCTAAGTGTTGATCATATTTTTAGTACCTGTTACATAATTTAATGACACAATATTTATGTAGTTCTTGTGAGAGCATGTGCAATTTGTGCCATATATATGGTTAAGCTGGGACGATGTATTCAACAAAACACTAATTTGTCACTACTACAAAAAATCTTTTGCAAGGCACTTTGAAATGGACCTCGGAGGCGGTTGGTTCCAAAAACCGCCTCGGTTAATGCCTAGTATTAACCGAGGCGGTCATTTTCAATCAAGACGGTTACAAAAACCGTTTCGTAAAATCGATTAACCGAGGCGGGCATTTTAAAAATAACCGCCTCGATTAATATCGATTAACCGAGACGGTTATTTTAACGCAACCGCCTCATAAAATCGATTAACCGAGGCGGACACACTACAAAGCCCGCCTTGGATAATACGGGCCCATTTCAGAGCCCAAACATCTCATACCGGCCCAAAAGTACGCACAACATATATATATGAATCTAACCCTAGCCCACTCCTTCACTTTCCTCCATCCGGCCGCCACTTCTCTTCCCCTTCTCCTCGGCCTCTTCTCTCGCCCCTTCTCTTCTCTTTTTACAGCACCGGCGACCCGACCCCCCACGGCGGCGCGGCCCGGCCCTCGGCGCGGCTCCCCCCTGCGCGGCCGCCGCCGCGCCCCGGGCGGCGCCCCTCTTGTGGCCGCCGTCCCCTAAGCGCGCGCCCTAGCCCGTGGCGTGGTGGCCCGGCGCCCCGGCCCGTGGCGTGGTGGCTCGGCCCCGGTGCGGCACCGCCCCAGCGGTGGCGCGGCGCCCCGGCGCAGCCCCCGCGTGGTGACCCGGCGCCCGGCGAAGCCCCCTGCGCGGTGACCCGGCGCGGTGGCCCGGCAAAACCCCGGCGGCCTTGAGTGGCCCGCGGCGGGGCATCTCCTCCACAGGCAGCCGAGGTGCTCCTTCCTCTCCGATTGGCGGTGGAGGTAGGCCTCGGTGAGATCTCTCTGTCCTCTTCATCTCCCTCACCTGTGCATCTCTCTCTCCTCTCCATCTCCCTCACTCTTCCATCTGTTTGCAGATCTGGAGCGGATCCAGCGTGGAGGTGACGGTGGCGTCGGATCTGGCGGCGGGCTGCCCACTCTTCTTCTTTGCGCCGGATCCGGCGAGGAGGCTGGCGTGGAGAGGCTAGCAGCCGGTGGATCCGTGAGCAGGGGGCACGGGACCAGCGGATCCGGCGAGGAGGCGAGGAGGCCGACGGGTGGCGACGGCGGATCTGGCTAGTGGGCTCATGAACGGGCTCGCCGGCGGGCTCGAAAACGGGCTCGCTTGTGGGCTCGGGATTTTTTTTTAATTTTTAATATATTAACCGAGGCGGGCGTTTGTAAGGGGCCCGCCTCGGTGAATCGATAACCACGGCGGTTAAAGGCAACCGCCTCCTTAATTCAAGGATTTACCGTGACCTTATGTTGGAGGCGGTTGCCTTTGCCCGCCTCGCAAAAACTTTCTGTAGTAGTGTGTGGTCACTGTTCCAAAAGGAGAAGTAGAGCTCCCTGCGAAATGTATGCCGTGTTTTGGAAACCTTGACAGTGAAAATCTTTGCTAGACATGGTTGGAGGTTTAGCAATATGTCAAGTCTATGAAAAACTATTTGTTTTACCTCAATCGTTTTGTCTGAATGTTTGGTTGTGCTTACTTTGCTAGCGGACAAAATCTATCCCATAGTACAATTATGTAATCATTATCGGTCACATACATCGTTTGATGTAGAGACCGAGGTATTTTTATTTGCTTGATAGAAATAAACTCCTTTTATCTAAAAAAACTGTCTACAAAGTCACTTGAAACAAATATATGTATAAAGGTATATATGTATATTCCATCAAAAAAAAGGTATATATGTATAATTTTACAATATATTGTCTAAATTGGTCTATATAAACACAATAGACCTACTACCAGCCCACCAAGTTACTAGAAACTGCATCTTGTCTTCGCTCTCCCGTTCGGCGATCAGCGATTCGGCACCCTCCGTCTGTGGCACGGCACCTCAGCAGGCAAATTGCGGTGCATCGACTTGGAATTTAGAAGCGGTACGGTGGCATGGCAGTGACCATCAGTCCAGGCGCAACCAGCACCCCTCCTCTGCTCCTCGATCCCCTCCTACGGTCCTACCTATGTATTCTGCTAGCTCAACTTGTCCCCTCGCTCCTCTTACGGTCACTAACTAGTGTCCAATGGCAAAGTGGACTTTGTTGAAACCGTTGACGGTCACTGCAGTTAGCAGCAGCAAGCACGATGGCATCCTTCTCCCTCGGCGGCTCGCCCCCTCCCAGCTTGACTCGACATATCCTTCTCCTAGATCTATCTATTATCCAGTCCAGTCCAGACTTCAGCAAGCTTCCAGATACATATTTAATTTATTTTCTTCTAATTTATCAAAAATTGAAATAACCTTGATTGGTGAAATGTAGAGTGAATCACTGCAATTTAATATATTGTAATTTTTATATGTACGTGAAATACTCAGCTGCAAAGTTCACAAAAAAAAAAAATACTCAGCTGCAAAATCCTAGCTCCCCCATTGGCCACCACTGCCGTGCGGTGACGTGCCCCTGCCCTAATGTCCTTCATAGCTGAAGCCAAGCCGTTACTCTCCCTATATGACGCAGACTCTCGTGCACAGTCGCTGAAGAAGGAAGCCGGTAACCGACATACAGAGATATATGAGGAGCCGTGGATGGATTTTGGCGCGCAACACCATCCTTCGTGCCCAGGCAAGAATCTGCTACTGCCTCAGAAGATGAGTTGGCCTTGCGACCACCAGGCTTATCTCGGCCGTTGGATCATTTTTGTAGGTCCCATTGAGAAGAGCAGTTTGGTTAGCTAAATGTTCATGGAGCTTGAGCTGCTGGTTGCCTTTTGTACTATGTACCCCCGCCATGCCTTTTCAAAAAGGAACTACACTTCGCGATTCCAGTTCGTATACTGATAGAGAGGCCGAGCGCTCCCTCGTCCCTCCGCTGTGACCAGAAATGGAGTTCAAGCCACCGCTGGTGGTGTTTCAAGCCACGCCGCCACAAGTGCCGGGTGCTCCACTGGTAGCGTTTTCGTTGACTACGGCTCCCTTGGCCAAGGCTCCCCCTGCTGTGATCCCCCGACCATGGCTCTCCCGTCAGATGGGTACTCACACAGCAGCGCCAAGAGAGGGATGGATGAAGACGAAGAGGAGAGGCGCCGGAGAGCATCTTGCAGCAGCGAGCCAGCAGTGGAGAGAGAGGAAAGATGAGCCAGCCTCTGGATAAGATTGAAAAGGAAAGAGGGCATAGAGGAACCTTTTGATGACCAAAATGCACTTTTGTGCTGGAATCGTACAAGGTATTGCCTGCGAGTAAAAGTAGGTTCGTGCTTCTGATTGGGTATGAATTTCAAAGCACTGTAAATGTTATGTGGTCTAGATAAGCCTGGTGGTCACAGGGGCATGTGAAAATTCCGCTTTGGGCGAAAATGCAGCCACACATGGCCTTATGACCATCAGGCTTATCTCGGCCGTTGGACCATTTTCGTAGGTTCCATCTTTGTCAGGGCTGCTGGGTTCTCATTATTTGTCGCATGTGAGGAGGGCAGTTTGGTCAGCTAAATGTTCACTGAGCTTGAGCTACTGGTTGCCTTTCGTCCTATGTACCCCCCGCTATGCCTTTTTTGAAAGGAAACTACACTTCGTAGTTCCAGTTCGTATACCGATAGCATTTTCGCCGACTGCGAGTCCCTTGGCCAAGGCTCCACAGCGCCAAGAGAGGGATGGATGAAGACAAAGAGAAGAGGCGCCGAAGAGCGTCTTGCAGCAGCGAGCCAGCTATGGGGAGAGGGAAGATGAGCCAACCCCTAGATAAGATTGAAAAGGTGATGATCAAAATGCCCTACTATGCTGGAATCGTACAAGGTACTGTCTACAAGTAAAAGCAGGTCCGTGCTTCTGATTGGGTACGAATCTCAAAGCACTATAAATGTTGTGTGGTCCAGATAAGCCTGGTGGTCACAGAGGCATGTGAAAATTCCGCTTTGGATGCTTGGGCCCCGGAGCATGGGCCCTTACCATCGTCTTCACGAGGTCACGGTGTGACCGCTTTTTAAGCTAAACCGAAGCTAAACCGAGTTGCCTTTTTTTTCCAAAGAAACTGGTCGAAACGATGGTTGTATGTGCCCTTAATAATAGTAACTTTGACTAAGTTTGCAGGATGTATATATATATGGCACATGTAAGTATGTAACCACTAGCAAAATGGTGGAGTTCTCTTTGTAATAAAGTAGTATCACTAGTCATAGTATATAGGAGTCTTACGAGATATTTGGTAGAAAAAAATTTATATTAAATGTTAAATGCTAAAATACTAGAAGAATTATGATCCATATTACTAGGAGAAGTTGCAGATTCTGGTTGTGAATTAAGCTAATTAATTTAAGGTTATAGGCGTAGGTGCATTTTCCTAAAACTAATTAAAGTTCAACAACTTTGACTTTAGACAAAACAAAAACTGACTACATGCTGAAACACTGAAGTGCCAAACAAGCAAACACAGATCAAATATCGAATGCACCCCATATAACTAGAAGAAGTTGCAGATTCTGGTTGTGAATTAAACTAATTAATTTAGTATTATAATTGTAGGTGCATTTTCATAAAACTGATTAAATTTCAACAAGTTTGACTAGACAAAACTAAAACTGACTATACGCTGAAACACTGGAAGTACGAAACAAGCAAACACACAAAGCCGCCGTATCGAATGCACCTCAGGTTTCCGGAAGCAACAGTGATATATTTCAAGGCTTTTGAACATAAAACATCCAACTTAAACCCCATGTCGTCTGGGTATTGTACTAATACCGAAAATGATTCAAACTGATCAGCTTGTTTGAGGCAGGTAGCTTCGCGTCGGCCCCAATGCGCGAAACTGAGTCTATCGTGCAAGGGGAGATTATTATGGAGACACTGCTGGTACTGATGAATGGATCAGAGAGTTCATTCAAAACGTACATGCAGAATGCACCTGCTTAATACTGGGATCGTGACCAGAAGAACTCATAATCTGGATGATAGTTCATGGCTTCTCCAGATGCCCTGGGCACCACTGCCTTCGACATGGTTGATGCGCAGTGCCTCAGTGCCCTCATCTTCTTATTCAGGAGTTCAGCAGGGTGGGTTTTCCAGGAACCGTTTGGTGTTGGTTGGGACCTTGGTTGTTCTCCCAGCTGATACCAGTTCTCTCCCTGTAAACAAGAATTTTTGACAGTATAAACCTCATTATATAAGTCTAGAATTAAAACAACTTCTACAACAGTTAATATTTGTAAGTAACACAGGTTTTTTCCTCAGAGAAATAAAAGTACACATATTTCTATCTTGTATTGTATGTATATATATACTATAAAATGCGAGTTGAACTACTACCTGGTCTTTGTAACCAAGCAGTCCGACAATCGGACAAATTATACGATGAAGCCCATTAGCCATATCTGTAGCGTAAGTTTGTGAAACCAATTTGCCTAGGGAGTGGTATGTAAGGAATGCAGCTTGGCAGCTCCGTGTCCGTGCAGCCGAAGGTATCTGACAAATAGGGTACCAGGAAACACAGAACCTAAAAACGGCGGAGGAGCATCTGGTTAGCACTTAAACAGAAAATATCTTGTTATAAATTGGAAAACTCTAGGCAGATTTCAGATATAGCCAACATCAGGGTCGACGACATACCAGGAACACGGATCAAGATCAGATAGCTTAACACTTTTAAGTTGCTTAGGGTCACCAAATATTGGATTACCAGACAGGTTCACGCCATTCAGAAGCTGTTTGATCCTATATTGCATGACAGAAAGTTCAAGTATGTAGGATGGAAAAGACAGAAATTAAAAACACTGCCTATAGAAAATTATAAAGAAAGTAAGAAAAAGCAAAGTAAATAATATTAACAAACAGGCTTAACATACTTGGTAAGCAGTGGAGGCCGTTGAAAAGGCATTTCTGATTCGAAGTACTCAAAGAGGAGTCTACCATGATTTGGTGAAAGTAAAGGTTCCTCTGGTGTGCCAAACTTATTACCTGACTGTCCAAACAACTGAATCGCAGATAGTGACGGTACAAAATATGTAGATGAGTTTGCCCAACTAGAGTTGATGCTTCCCTGCATGTCTACCTCGATCCCATAGCACTCGGGTTCTTCATACCATCTCCACACGCACCACAAACACCGGTCTTGCAAGCTGATGTTATTTGTTGTGGAAGATATCTGCTGTGCAATGACTGGGGTGGCTGAATGTAAAAAGGTTTCAATATCAGCATGGACGCCATAGATCATGTACGTATCAGATTCAGCTTGAATTTTATGTGCATCGTTAGCGGCCTTAATAATCTTATCCAACTGAGATGATGCATGAGTACTAAATGCTTGTTCATTCTTTCCTTTGTTCTGTTCTTCCCTATCAACACGTGAAGAGTTTGACAGATGACCTAGTGAAGAAGTTTTATGATCATCAGAAGACGGTGCTAGGGAATCTGTGTCTTTGTTCTCACTGTCACCAGCAATTGGAGCCATAGCTTTCTTCTGTTCGTTTCTATCTACACATGGAGAATTATCCAGATGATCCAGTGACAATTTATCAGAAGATGGTGCTGTAGAATCTGTGTTTTCGGTGCCACCACCAACTGCAACTGGAGCAATAGCTTTCTTCTGTTCCTCCCTATCAACACAAGAAGAATTAGCCGGATTACCCAGTGACAAAGTTTTATCAGAAGATGGTGCTGTGGAGTCTTCGTCTTCAGCGTCACCACCAACAGGAGCTTCCAGCTCTCCTTCCATGGGAAGACATTCTGTAGAACTAGCTTCCTGGATATCCTCTAGGGAGACATCATGACGAGAAGTTGAACTCAGTGCCATCTGACTACTCCCAGGTTTTCCTTTGTGCACTGGGATAAGGAGCATTCTGCTGCTAATAGGAACATTCTCTCCATCAGTGAAACCAGTCTTTGACACGTTACTCATACTGGGGCCCTTCTGGTTTTTACCCTTTGTTTTGTGGTTTGGTTTTCTGACATAGAAGGAATCATCTTTTATGTAATCTCCTATTGTAGGAGCTGTTGGGACAAGTGCACGAGTTGTAGTAGGTCCTGAAGCAGACATGGTAGGACTTTCCAGACGTTGCATCTTTTTCATTTTCTGTGCTGCTTTCCTGGAGATTACTTTCTGAAAATCACCATTAATACTAGCATAATCTCTGCAAAGCGAGCCTTCTTGGCTACCACCAACTGCTAGACTGAAGCTTTGATGAACATTTGGTTTGCTTCCTTCACCACTCTTCTTTTTAATAAAACCTCGTGAATCTATGCATTCTGATGCAGACAATGACCACTCACTTGTCACATCCAACAAGCTGTGTGCATAATCACCACTGGTATAGTCATTAGCAGATGAACTAGCAGCAGTGGAATATGATGTAGTGCTGTCAAAACTGTTGAAGTCATTATCTTTGATGCTAGAAGATAGTTCCTTCTCAGAACATGCACCGGAGATAATAACATGATTAATAGGTATTTCTGGAGAGCTGGAGGATGAACTATGGCTGGATGAGGAGACCGGAACTTTACCACTGGCTGTATCAGCGCATGTGAAAGCAGGTTTGGGTGATGGACTCTTTATTCCTGAACCATGTGTCTGTTTTCTACCCTTGCCCTTTTTCCTGCTGCTCTTCTTATTTCTTGTAGCTTTTGTTTATCTGAATTTATCTTGATAAAAGTACCTTCCAAGAAATCTGAATCATCAGGTAGCTTTGCTGAATCTTTTGGAAGTTGTTCTTCACCCTGCTGAGTGCCAGCTTTAAGTAACAACGGTGCTGACGTGTCTAAGACATCCTTCCATGGGACTAGGCTTTCTCCATCCTCTCCATCCTCCACACCATCGTTTGACACAATGTTCCAATAAGGCAAACATGCTCTATAACAATTTCCCAAAAAAGCAGACCTGGAGAAGTAGCAAACAGAAGTCACAAGTAAAATGAACTGAAATAAGAGCGAAGAACCTAATAATAGCAAGCATGACATAATAAAAATAACTAAAGCACCGAATTGAATGTGCTTATCCAAACAAATAGGAAGCACACCTTTTAAATATGAAACTGATATTAGAGCATAATTATACTGTCCAAACAAACCAATGTCTAATCAGGATAGGTGGCTTAGCAATTTCAAAAATCAGTGCTTTGTTCAATCAGTTAGATTTAAAGCAGACCTTAGGTCGGCTTTTAGCTTTTGGCTTGATTCCTTCAATTAATTTCATTGTAAAATCTCTGGACACTCTTCCTATTTATTTATAAAAAGTTTTGATACTGTGGGGATCTCCCCATAGGTTTTGCCGTCAAAAAATGTCTTATATATCTTGGTTTCAAAAGATTAAAGCTTGCACATTATCACTATGCAAAGCACAAAATTTCAAAATTACCATTTTAATTTATTGGTCAACTCCATGTTAAAATAAAAGTGGTAAAAATGATCAGTAATATAAATAAAATATGTATACATCTTATGTGAGTGTGATATTATATGGTTTTCATCAAAACATCATAACATTTATAATTTTTTTATAGGACAGATTTATGTTGGCCCTTTTCGGCTTAGGGCTGCCTCATATGTTATCCCTAATGGCCATCTATCATAGATCTATACCCCCTAATATAAGCCATGTCCTTCACCCTACTGTTTTGTGTGTCTTCCTAGAATATTAGAAAAATATCAATCATATCAGTGTCTTGCCTCACATGACACTATCTCTAACCAATTTTGAGCATTATTCTTAGGTAGTGTGCGCGAAGGCGGTGGCAGCCAGGAGGGTGTGGGGTTGCACATAGGGGGATGCACTCGGAAGATCCAACGCTCTCAAATTCTTCCATTCTATGATGTGGGTATTTATGTTCATATGTAAAATTCAAAGAAAAAAAGTAGAGAAGTTTAGGTGTTCCTACTTGTGCGGATTGAATGCTTGTGGACTGTGAAAGGGCTAGGTGACATGGGGCTTTTAATTTATCAAATCTCTCTATGGTATGCTCAGGACCACTCAAACTTGTGGTATTGCAAGCGGTATCGTGCAATTCCACAAATTAGTGCTTCATACAGTTATAAATAAATATAATAAGTCCTTCCAGATTTATTTATCTTACAAGTAATTTTAATTAATATATAAGATTTTATATGGATTAGCTGCACAAGATTGGAACTACTAGAAGATTGATCATGAAAGGTCATTCCAATATATAACTATTTTCATTAAAGAAAATATATGTTTTCGATGGACTTTAGATTTATGATCAAGGAAGCAATGTTTAATATGTCAAAAAATATGTGTTATATGTCTATGGGAAACGCCAAATCTTTCAGCCTTGATGGCTTGAAGGACACACCCCCCCCCCCCCTCCCCATTGGCATAGGGTCTTTTAACTTATGGAGGTTACGTTGGAGACCATACATCAGTTCATCAGCTAGTGATGATATGATGAGCCAATAGGGATACATTCAAAAGAAGTGTTTCTCCCATGGAAGTCCAGGGTTGTTATAAAGATATATTATGGACGCCTAAACTGGAGACCAATTCAAGAACATCTAGAAATATGCACTTGCTATATCAAAACACTAATGGAGTATGCTACAGCTTGGCGTGGGATGAACACATCAAATGCATCCAATGAAGCAATAATAAAGGAATGTCCAAAGTTTAATTTGAAAAGTAGACATCTCATATATGTCCCATCACATGGTGCAAACATTTGTGAATAATGTAGAGTAGAAATTACCATAATTTCCATTTGTATTACATGAGGTGTGTGTGCAAATAAAGAAATGAAAAGTTCTTCTGCATCAAAATAAATGTCTACAAAAGGTGTTGCATCAAAGACGAGAGAGCTCGTACAAGGAGAGAATCATCATTCCATCTCCATGTGTAGTAGAAATCTCTTTTGTGTGTCCTTGCCACAACAATTAATATTGCCTCTGGTTGTTTGAACTAATGAACTTTGTATTGTTTTCCCATTTAATTGAATCACAATTTACTCCCATTAAAAATCACAATTTGAAATGCTGCCTTTCTGTCCTAAAATCACTTATGTTGGTTTGTTTCATAGTGGCCAATATTGATGTTTTGTGGAAGTGTTATTTTTCTGTAATGCATGTACCTTTGTCATGCTAAGTAGAATTCAGTTTAAATATATTCATGTAAGGAGTACTGAATGAGTATTTTAATAAATATGCATCTTAATGGTCAATGCTCTGAACTCGACTATAAAATTAAAGCATTATAGAGAATAACATATATAAAACAGGTAGGTCATTTCGTTTTAAAGTCGATATATAATAAGTAGAACCCAGAAAAGGGACCACTCTTTTGGCAGAAGGAATCGATTACTCGCTATTCTATATAATGACACAATCTATTTACTCCATCTTTGGTTGAATGAAATTACAATACACATTGCTAAATTAATTAATAACATTAATAAATGGATTTGCCATATTTACAACGGTTGATTTTCTGTTAGATAAGAGATCTAATTATTATGTTTTCTTTATTGTTTCTTTGAACATGGATAACTCTAAACAACAGATTGTAAACAAGGGTCAATTATGTACTAGGGTTTGGACGTCACTCCATCAAAACTTTTAATAGAGATATGCATCTGTACTACATATAATTCTACATTTGGTGCCTTGGTGGCCATGCAAATAAACCATTAAGCGAGTACAATGCTGGTAATTGAAAACATTTTTATAGTGTATTCAGCTTAATTCATCATGAGAAGGACTAGTAAATATAGAAAGAACATAACCATACATCTGGTTCTGTCGTTCTTGTTCCTTTTTGGCCTGATATACAGCTACTTTACGGTTCTGCAACATGCCAGATAAACAAAGATTACACAAACAAACTATACAAGAAAAGACCATGTCTATGGCTTACTATATAACATATAAACCCTATCCCAAGGTTTGCACATACAAACTCTAAATTGCTTGGGTTCGTCTTCTCTGTTGAACGCCTGCTGAGTATGCGGCTGCGAGGTCTCCTTGGCAGTACATCCCCATCAACAACGTTTCCAGGGTTACTTCGTCCTCCTGGTGGCATATCTCTGCAGACGCTGTAGGGATAGTACTCTGGAATTACACGAGGACAAACACACATGGAGGAGCTAGACTACTAGTAAGAAAACATGAAAGGGCCAAGGGGGAAATGCCAGCTGATCCGAAGATCTATCTATCGACCCTCTGACTTAATGGCTCGTACTAAGCCACCAGTTTTGGGCATAATGTTGTCAAAGCGAACATCAATCGAATTCCTTAAGCTCCTAGCATAAATCTCGCGAATGTCATGCAACTTAATCTGCAATCCCTACATAGCAGAAGTAGAAATACGACCCCAACCGATCTAGGCACGCACAGCCATCATGCATATCACTAACTGAACCATCCCTGCTGCCTCCTTCCTCGCGCACCCAGCCCAAGAAAGAACGCATTCCAACAAAAAGTATCGAACTAGAGTGAAGAACCATAGATGCACACACACAGCTGCAAACTCCAACAAAATTCTGAAAATTTCTAAAGCAAAAGAGACAATAAAGCTCAGATCGTGACACTAGTCTGGCAAGATTAGTGCATTGCACGTACCGTGGAAGAAATCCCGATGCTTTCTGTCTTGGAAAAGAGGGAGAAGAAGGGGAGGGTGAGCGAGACTGGAGAGGGCCACGGAACACAGTAGTAGCTAGGCAAGGGGAATGGGGACTACCATATATGGTGAATTATTATGTATTATACAGCCAGGGGAAAACGTGGGTGGGAAAACGTGGGTGAGACCTTAACATGTAAGTATATCGCCTTGTAGTCAATTTGTATTTTTCTCTTTCAGTTGAGCACAGTAATGTCGACAGACAAGAATTTTGTCGATATGTATCACTTCTTTACAAGAGACAGCTGTATACCAAACTAGTATATTGAAGTAGTGATGAGTATTTTGGCTGTCCTATACAACAGTAATTCAAAATGGTAGTAATAAATGTATGACCTCCTGGACGGAGGTTATTGTACACAACTCATCATGTTATATATAGTAAGAAACTCGTAAACATTTTCCACTTCTTTAA
Source organism: Chrysopogon serrulatus (assembly GCA_015844335.1). Lineage (NCBI taxonomy): Eukaryota > Viridiplantae > Streptophyta > Magnoliopsida > Poales > Poaceae > Chrysopogon > Chrysopogon serrulatus. The sequence goes on along the minus strand of JADLZL010001623.1, from coordinate 56,923 downwards.
GATTCACAAGTTTTTAGTATATTAATAACAATAAAATAAATAGTTTTTGTGCGTATATGGATACTCATATATTAATTCTAGTAGACCAGATATTCTAAACAACTCATATCTTTGGGATGATATCTAATCTTCTCTTTACCCCTCTAAAATAAAGAAAAAGAAAATTATTAGCAATGAGAAGATAGAACATTTATTTGGACGTATCCTAAGGTAGACCAAGGCATCTCTAGGATATATGCTATGATGAACCCTCTTCAAATCATATTTTCATCCTGATTTCTAATAATAACTAGTCCTATATTGCAGTACACCAAGCCATCCTTAGAGCATGCAAGTATAGTAAATTAGGGCAATAGATAGGATATGCCGAGGTGTAGAGGAGAGAGAGAAGGGACCGGTACTAATTTTACAACTGGCAGCTTAGACACAAGAATAAAAAAAAGTTTGTGAGATATACAAGTGATATGTTAATAGTAAAGAGTTAACAACTACATACATGGGCTGAGAAATAGGCTACAATTAAAGATCCATATAGCCATCTATAGGTTATATTTTGTCTTACAGACCATGAGATCATGCACCCTCTTTAAAGCATACACTTCCAAGCTAACTCTAACATCGAATTCTGTTTTGCACAGAAATCGAGTACCCTTTTACTTGCAAAGTGTTGTCAACGAAATGAACACTACGTTTTTCACTAATTCAACCTTACTCTTCCATCTCTTCTCTTTGCAAATCTGGAGCCGGTCGTCCTTCTCCGGCGACGATGGGTCCATATTTGGCCATGGCGAGGAGCCTCAAGCTGGATGCGACATATTAAAGAGGGCGAGCATCATAAGACGTCCGCCTCCATTAATAGATTAACTGAGACGGGATCAAAAATTGCTTCGTCGGTACGGTTTGGATTAACGATGACCTTTTGACGGAGACGGTTACATTGCGCCCTCAATTATTCCAAAAGGCCTACCTTCACAATAGAACTATTTGTAGTAGTGTAGGTTGTCTACCAACCTAGCCCCATGGCCAATGACCATCTTATCCAAATAGAACTATTTCTAGAGGCAGCCATCTTATTAGGTCCCTTTGTTTGGCTTCCACACATGCTTTTGTCTACTGAAAAAGCCAAAAGCCAACCATGGGGACCTTGTTCCGTTGAGGTTTTACACAAAAACTGCTTTCTTCTAGTTCAATTTTCATTGTAGCTTTCTTCTAGTTCAATTTTCACAACAGCTATGGACTGTCTTCTAATGGTTGTGGGATCGATGTTTATGCAAAAATTACCCACCTACCACTAGTTATTTTGGCTATCAGTTTGTTCTTTCTCCCGATTCCTCCCCCCTTTTTTGTGAGAATTGCCGTGTATGGCGATAGCCCGACGGCAACCCCCATTCACCAGTGTCCTCCATCTTTGAAAACTCTAGTTTGATTTTGGATAATAGATGAAACCTTTGGGACTAATCCTTTATGGCTACGTGTGTGCAGCAAAAGAAAGGATGGTCCATGCCAAGTGATGGACACATGGATCGGGAGGCCACAGTACTGGTCTGCTAGCAAGCTCATGTGACAATTTACGTACTCCTACACCATAGCCGAATGTGGAGGAGTGCAAGGGACAGACAGGGCTATCACCCACCTGCCGCCTACCCCTCAACCATGGACTATAAAATGCATCCACCAACTCTATTATACCCGGACACCATGCCCGCATATAGGGAATCCACCCAAGTGCCCCTGGATCTCACCCTACAGATGACAAAGTAAAAAACTTGGGTTTATCCTAAGGTACAATGATCCACCACCCAAACATACCTCTATTCCTAATCATCTAAATGTATGAACAATTAAGAATAGAGCTCTAAATGCTATGATCATGATATGAAAACTGTGAACTAGTCTACATATCAAGAACATCACATAAGAACTAGAAGCCCTACATGCTATGATCAAGGCACACAAACTATATGCTACATCACATGACAAGATCATATCATAAGAACTATTCTCTAGTTCTACAACAATCACTACTATAGAATTAACCGAGGCGGTCATTTTTTATTAACTGAGGCGGTTGCAATTAACCGTCTCACAAAATCGATTAACCGAGGCGGGCACCTTAAAACACCCGCCTCGGTTAATATCGATTAACTGAGACGGTCATCCTAATGCAACCGCCTCCATAAATACATTTATGAAGGCGGATATATTATACGGCCCACCTCGAAAAATCCAAGCCTAGCTGGCAAGCCCATGTCTCTTCTCTTACCGGACTCATATATAACCCAGGACTTAGGTTTTCACCATTCATTTCTCTACCTCCCTCCCCTTCCCTCCCTCCTCCCGACGGCGCGCTCGCCTCCCTCCTCCCGAGCGGGCTGCATCGCCCCTCCCTTCCTCTCCCTCATCGGAGCTCCTCCCCCTGTAGATCCGGTGCGGGCTTGAGGGGGCTCTCCGGTGGCCACCGCGTGCATCCCGCAGAGGGCTCGGTGCCGCCGGGCGGCCTTGGTGGCGTGGGGGGCGTGCGCGTCTGGCGGCCCTGGTGCGAAGGCTGGGCGGCCGGCCTTTGGCGCTGGGCGCACGCCTCGGCGACGGATCCGCGCCCCTCCCTTCCCATCCCGGCGTCCCCTTCCGGTGTCATGCGCGGGGTGGAGGCATCGTGCGGCCGGCGCGCTGTGGTGAAGGCAGATCCAGTCGCTGCGACGCTCCTCATCCCCCTCGTCTCCTGGTGGCGGAGCAGCATTAGCGGGCGGGCAAGACGATGGTGGCTCCTGGAGGCGCAGATCCATGACATTCGAGCTCACGGGTGGCGGATCCATGCTGGTTGAGCGTCCCGGCGATGGATGTAGGCTGTCCGAGCTCCACGGCGGTGGATCCATGAAGGCCTCTCCCTTGGTGCCGGATCCCGGCGGGCCCACCGATAGGCTTAGCGGGCTCGTTGGCGGGCTTTTTTTAATTTTTCTGATTGATTAACCAAGGCGGGCATCCAACCGCATCGGACAATACCACATTTACCGCGACATGTTGTAGTGAATGGTATTGCCTCTCCCTTCCTGCATTCACTACTACATCAGAAACAATTTATGGATCTCACGGCTGGCCTTTGGCCTGCTCAGACAGGGCAGCTCAGCCCACAAGACCAAAACTAATCGGTCTCCTTGGCCTGGTTGGACTCCCATGCGGACAATCAAGAGTTGCTTGTCATGTAAGGCAACTAGTCGGTTAGGAAACTAATTGTGTCCTAGTTAGACACGATCTATTTGTAACCGAGCGTATCGGGATTTCAGGATCTGTAACCCTACCCCCCGGACTATATAAGGCGGGCAGTGACCCCCTCAAATAGATAACTTTTTCAATAGCAGAAGAGCAGGACATAGGGTATTACGCATCTAGCGGCCCGAACCTGGGTAAACTGTGTATGTTGTTCCTGTTATGTCTTGCTTGTAATCTAAGAGTGCCTCCACCGATAAATCACTACCGTCGGTATACCCATGGTAGACTGCCGCTGATATTTCATCGACAGTGGCGCGCTCGGTAGGGGGTGCACGTGCAGATTTTGAGGCAAGCAAGATGGTTTCCTTCGCCGCTTTCATGGAGTTTTGAGGCAGGTCGCACCTTCACCGTTGGTTCATTCACCTGGACCACAGGCGTCAGGACCCTCGCCGGAGCCACGGACGAAGCACGACCCACCTCAACACCAGCATCTCGAACTGCACCGCCAGCTCACCAATCTTCGGGATCAGGCCCGAGGATGACAGTCCCGCAACGGCATCGTCATCAAGGGAGCCAAGCCGACGACCGCGACCTGATCCGATCTATCCATCAGGTCTGGAGGGGTCTGGTAGAAGTACTCGATCGCCTAGAGTCGACTCCGAATCGACCCGACGACGAGGGCTTCACCCTTGTCCACCGACGCCGATGCAGGGCCTAGACTCGCGTCAACCCACTTCGCCGCCCAGATCCAAATCTAGCCGCGGATCGACGTCGGCGTGGCCCTCAAGCCCGCGTCGACCAGCTTCGCCGCCCAGATCCAAATCTGGCTGCGGCTCGACCTCGGCGTGGCCCTCAAGCCCGCATCGACCGGCCGCCGCCTAGATCCAAATCGGCCGTGGCTCGACCTCGGCATGGCCCTCAAGCCCGCGTCAACTAGCTTCACCGCCCAGATCCAAATTTGGCTGCGGCTCGACCTGGCGTGGCCCTCAAGCCCGCGTCGACCAGCTTCACCGCCCAGATCCAAATCTAGCTATGGCTCAACCTCGGCGTGTCCCTCAAGCCTGCGTCGACCAGCTTCGCTACCCAGATCCAAATCTGGCTGCGGCTCGACCTCGGTGTGGCCCTCAAGCCCGCGTCGACCAGCTTCGCTGCCCAGATCAAAATCTGGCTGCGGCTCGACCTCGGCGTGGCCCTCAAAACCGCGCCAACCCGCAAGGCCACCCAGATCCAAATCTGACGGCCGTCCGACCACCACCCGGGCCTCGAATTCACCCTCGGCCGCAACCGGCACCTGGTCGGGCTAACACAGGACGCAATGCCCAAACCGCCGCGGGTCAAAGCCAGTTCCCCTTTGGGATGGCCAATGCCCCCACAGCGTATCAACAACAGATGGGAAACCGGTTCCAAAGCCAAGCTCCATCACTACCACCTTCGGCCTAACTCGTCGAGTTCCAGCTCGATGGAACAGCCAGACATGTCATCCACTGCGTCCACAGCGAAAGGGCCTCCAGCGGTTCCCAATCAACCGCTGATGAGGGTGGGGACTCGAGTTCCATCTCTAGGCTAGATAGAGCAACCGCTTCTGCAAGCTCCGCCTCCACGACAGACGATGATGAATTCCCTCAGCGGATCAAGGATCTGCTCAGCGCGGAGAAACTACCAGAGTTCCCCTAGGGTTCGGAGGCGCGGTCTTCAATGTCGGCGCTGACGAACCACCCCCCGTCCTCGAAACCGCTGAGCAGGCGCAAGCAAGGGTGGATCGTAACGCAGATCGGGCACGACATCGCTTACTTCATGTAGCAGCTGCCGGCAATGATGGAGCACCCGCTGCTGCGGCCACTGTAGCTCAACCCGTGCCAGCCGCGGACCAAGGCGCGCCTGCTCCCCAGCAGGCGCAGCCCGCCGCCCCACAGAGAAGACGGCTTCAACCTCACAATCTCGAAGGTGAGTTCGACCTTGTCGGGGAGAGACAGGTCCACAAAACTCTTAGTACCAACATCGCAGTTGCGATGCAGCAGCTCAGAGGCATGTAAGCCACCCACCCTCAAATCCGTCCTCGATCACCTTAAGGCCGCAGAGGCGCAAGTCAACCTCATGCGTGAGAACTCGGGCTGGCCTGTCGCGAACCGCTGTTCCCGCAAAGACACGCCGGGGCCACCGAAACTAGGCAGAAGAAGGGGACACTAACGATCGAGACCAGGAGAGTCATCAGGAAGCTCAGGTCGACCCCGGCCAAGGCCGTAACCGTCGCCGTCAGGAGGCTGGCAACGGAGACCACACCGAGCGCCCCAGGAAGTCGTCCAACCCCACCCGGATGACCTCCGTCACTTCATCGACGACAGATACTGAGCTCGGTATGGGGCGCCTGGCCCTAAGTCTTTTTCTAAGTGCCTCCGCCAAGTCCACTGGCCAAGAAGCTTCAAGAAGAAGCTTCAAGATTGGGGACATGAGGCATTACGACGGTATTGCTGATCCTGAACAGTGGATCGTCATTTACGAGACGACCGTTTGAGCAAAGCAGGAGGCAACGAGCATGTCATGGCAAACTACCTTCCGGTAGTGCTCGGGCCGAATCCAATAACATTGGCTGCTACGCCAGCGAGATGGCTTCATCCACAGCTGGCCGCAGCTCCAGTAAATGTTCATCGAAAACTACAAGCTCACCTGCGAGCAGCCCAGCACCAAGTACGAGCTCGCCCAGGTTCATGACTCCCCGCATGAGTTTTTACGGCATTACATTCGCCGTTTCTCCGAAGTCTGGGTCACCATCCGCGACATCAGTGTCCCGGAAGCCATTAGCATCTTCATCGCGGGCTCCGGCAGCCGCGCAACATCGACCTCCGCAAAGAACTTTTGCGCAAGCAACCAGTGATGATGGAAGAGATGTTCAACATCGCTCAAGACTAGGCGCGTGTCGACGAAGCCCTCATCCAGTACGATGATGGTGGTCATGACGTATACAAGCGCATTCGTCGTCGTGATGACGATCGCGACAGAGACCCTAATTACGACGATCGCCGAGGCGGGCCCCGTCCCGACCGTCACAACCACCCATGGGAAGACCGCGGCAAAAACCACTGCGATGACCGTGGCAGCGACCGTCGTGACAACAGGGGCACCAACCGTCGTGATGATGATCGATCGTATAGGAGCCAGGACGACGGCAATGGCGATTGCCGCAACCGCAGCAACCGCCAGCGCAATTACGTCAACAACACTGACAAGGGCCAAAAGCGGGAGGTCGACGGCGAATATGACAAGATACTCAACGATGACTGCCCTCGTCACCCCAACAAGGGGCACACTTTTGGCGAGTGCAATGGCTTCGCCAAAGATCTTCACCCGAAAGAGGCAAATACCAACAAGAAGGGCAATAACAAGAAGCCCAACACGCGCGACAAGTCCGACGACGATGAGGACGATGGCAAGAACCCGCGCCACGCCTACAAGGACCCGAAGAAACATGTGACTGCCATGATCTTGGGGGGGAAGTGGCCACGGAGAATTTGAGACATAGTGCTTGACTTGACTGTTCTATCTTTCAATTGCTCAAGACCCATGTGAAAGTTGAAAAGCTCCATATAGGTACAGGTAAAATGAGTAAGTTTAAAAGTTGGAGCAGTTTTATCTAATCTGGAGGAGAATTTCTGTTTGAAAGCATGTGTACTTTTGAGGCGTGAAAGCATTGTAGCAACTCCTGATCCAACTCTAGGCTTTGCTAAGGGACTAGCAAAGGGTAAGCTTGGGGGAGTCATTGACAGTGGATAGCGTCAATATTTAATATATCAATAGACATAAGAAACACATAAATATCTAGAAGTCTAGGGTTTTATCTGACAATTTCCACAAGTTTTGGTAATTTATCAATTTCTAGGGACTATTCTAGAAAACGGTGAAAAAAGGACTTAATTATCAAAATACATCTCAAAATTATCCGCAACTCAAGAATACGCTACACAACTCTAGAAGCATCTAGAATACACCGGAGCAAAGGGAAGCACGAGGGGCTCCCAGGTGGGGCCGGCCGGCCCTACCTGTCATGCCGCCCGGCCCCCTGTGGGGGGAACCTTCTCCCCCCTTCTGGAGTTTTCCTCCACTGCCTTTGAGGGTCCATCTCAGCCATATCTTAAGTCTGTTTGATGCAACGGCGATCATACATCCCACCGGGCTATAAATACAAGGCCAGACCCCAGCCCCCTGGAGCCATCAAGTCATTTGGAGATCAAGCCATCCAGAGCCAGAAACCCTAGTTCCTTAGAGTTCCTCTATTCTATAGTAGCCTAGTTAGATTAGATCAAGAGGAAGTCAAGCTGAGTTAACGTAGCTTGGGTTCCTGATTGGCGTTGTCTGGAGCGTGGAGTTTGGTACTGTTCTTGTACACTTTTCTCTAGTATTGTATTATTCATTATTGTGTTTACTACATCATTTTTAGCAACATTAATCTTTATCTATTTATGTTCTTGATTGCAATGTTCATCATCTACTTTGATTACATGTCTAGTAGAGTTAGTCCACTGCTATTGAATTCGTATATATGCTCGTATAACGCTCATCCAAAGGAACATTGGGTGAGTGGTAGGCATTATATAGGCATGGAGCCCGGATATTTTGCTTATTTGCGAGTGCCCCCTGATGTGCCGTGTCGTGTGGTAGCTCGTGGGTGTACTGCACCCATTAAATCCTCTGTAATCCACCCTTCGCACATAGGTATTGTAGAGCGCGGTCGCGACGGAGGGTGACGATTATCTTAATTCTTTCCTTAGTTGATGCTCCTTATGTATTGGTATAATGATGTAGTAAGTGGCCTAATGATGATTGCTAGATTTGTTTGCACAAATTGAAGTATTCATTGATGTGTAGTTATAGAATAACACTAGGAATTATTCCTCTAATATTCGGGTCTGATTACATTATTGTGGTAGTTAGAGTGCTCTGAGTGAATCTATTATCTTATTATGATGCTTGATCAATGCTTATCATATATATTTATCCTATGACTTATCCCTATTGTGAGTAGATTTGAGGTTATGGTTTCTTGTTGCATTAATAGTATAAGTTATCAATATATTACGCCAGACCTTTCTAGTGGTATAAATATAAATTGACAACCTGGTAATACTCTAGGTAAAATGCTACAATGGTATAATTATCTATGCGCTTGCGGATTCTTTTCATGCATATATCTTTATATTCTTTCTAGTCATATAAAATGATATAGATCTATTTAGTGTTGTTCTTGTAATAATACTAGATAGTACCAACAAACATTCTTTGGCACCATAGTTGGGGATAACAACCTAGTACACTGCTAGAGGTGTAAGTAATTGATAGGTGACTACCAAAACAAGAGATGAGTTAATTAATACCAACATTCGCCTGCACCAGGGGTGGCCCCCCTCTGCACTGCCTTTGGCTAGTGGGCCATGGACTCGGTCTAGATCCTATCCTCGGTGGTTGTTGGCCTAGATTTGATCTTTGGGTTGGGTTCTCTTTATTTTGCAAAATACGCTTTGCTAGAAAGTGTATTTTTCTTGACCTTCTCCACTATTTTTATGTATGTTTTCTGTAAAAAATGATTCTCCAATACAAGTGAAAATATACATCCCTTTTTGATAGCATAGTTGGTGGTATAAGTTTGTTGATAATGACTGCCAACAGTAAGCTGTCACTCTACTCGCCATGCTAGTTCGAAACCTTATAGTTTTTCATAAAATCCCTAAGTATCAGATGAAATCATATTTGTTTGATGCTCTTAAACTCCTTGAAATTCTTGCAATCAAAACATGGGGCGGTGTATCTTTTACTCCATACATTATTTTCTACATACAACATGGTGGCATTTAGAAAAGAGCTAATGCCTTCCATGATTGGGGCAGACATAGTTTCTAAGTACATACATCCATGATCTATCTCTGAAGTATAAAAAATTTGTCACATGGGTCTACTAACACTAATGTGTCATTCAATTTGATACAACCAAAATATGAGATACATACTGATCACAGGGTAATTCATGTGCTCATAAAAATCAAGAATTAGAAGCCACCTCTAAAAACTAGAAGCACTCTAACTTGAAGGCGAACACCTTCAGGAGATGACGATGATAGCATGGGCCCTCATGTGGGGCCCTAAGGGCCTCTAGGGAGGAGGCCAAAAGCATCTAGCAATCCACTTCGAAAAAGGTTTCAAAGGTCTAGGGTGCCGATCCCCTAGCTGAGGAGAGGATGGCTCAGGCGGCAAAGGCTCTCGGACCTAGTCAAACGACCTCTGCGAGTTGAAGCCCATGCTCAACAAGGGCCCATTTAGAAAGTTGGTTGCGTATGTAATGGCCAACTTGGCCCCCCGAGGTTGTGTATTTAGCGAGAGACACTACTACATAAAATATTTACTTGCAACCTTTCAAAATCACTTTCCGAGGCGGGCACAAACTTCAACCGCCTCGGTTAATGTCTAGGATTAACTGAGGTAGTTATTTTTATTAACTAAGCTGGCCGTTTTTATTAACCATGGTGGTTACAAGTTGACTGCCTCGAAAAATACTACAAAGCCCAACTCCAAAAATACCAAGGCCTAAAGAAGCCTAGAAGGCCCATTACTAGGCTTTCATATATATATATATATATATATATATATATATATATATATATATATATATATATATATGGCAACGTATGCTATGCAAACCAGACTTACTGTGCAAACTATACAAACTCTAATCAAGACCACAGGAATCTAATCCAATGGCTGGTAATTTTAGCACTTAAACCCCTCCACTCATCCCATCCGATCAAGTTGCAAAACACCCCATGTGTGGGAGGGTTTAAGTGCTAAAATTACCAGCCATCGGATTAGATTTCTACGGTCTTGATTAGAGTTTGTATAGTTTGCACAAGAATCTAGTTTGCATAGCATATGTTCCCTATATATATATATTGCTGAGTTAGGGTTGTTGACGGTCATTAATATCAATTATAAACCATCAATTATCATCAAACTTGATATGAAATGAACCACAAAGCATAGGTATAGGGTTTTGATCTAACGAGTTCCACGAGTTTTGGTGAATCTATGTTGCTGCAGGTACATACTGGAAAAGCGACCAATAATGATATATATGATAGCATGAAAGTATCTCAGATGATGGATTAGAATGCACCATTGCGACGGGCTCGTCAAGACGATCAAAACAGATATATCATCTACCATATTTGGAGTCCCGGACAAAAAGATATCGCACATGCAAGCGGCACCTACACAAGAAGGATCTAGAAGGTACCAGAAGACACCACGACGAAGGGGAGGCCCGGCGGCCACCAGGTGGGACCGGCCGGTCCCACCCCAGACCGGCCGGTCGCCCCAGAGCCCCAGCTGGGCGGCCCGCCGCCCCGAGGTTGCTCCACCGCCTTTAAGGATTGATCTCAGCCGTCCGCCGATGTCGGTTTGATCCAAGGGCTCACGTTAATCGCTCCTCCCTATAAAAGCAACCCCAGACCCCAGGGGGAGGGACATCCCCTGAAACCCTAATTTATTATTCGTTGGAATCCATTTGAGAGGCATCCCTTTGAGGATCATACTCTCATGGAGATCAACACACCAGGGAGATTAGGGCTAGACTCTTCAATGTAATAGTTTAGCAACTTGAGAGCTAGGGTTGAGAGACTTCGTTCTGGATCTTGTTGTGGAGCCTTGGAGGTCTGGTATATCTCTGTATCTTATCTTTGCAAGACTTATGCTTTAGTATATTTATCTTCTCTATTTACTTCTGTGCCTTATTTGTATGGTTGGTCTAGTTATCACACCTTAGCATAGGATCTCCGTCTGTATTAGGTGCTCTAGTTATTACGTGTGGCTAGAGTAGTAATCGATAGTGTAGACATGGTGTCTAGGCTATAGGTTATCTGAGGTTGTGCCCAATTCTTACGGTTAGTTGTGGTAGCCCATAGGGGTGACAGCTCTATGTGGCCTTCGTATTCCATCAAGTCGGGGTTGGTGTTTCGTAGAGCTTTTGGCAGCCTTCCCCAACTACTTTTTTCTCATCTATTCGGGAGTTGGAAGGTACTGCTGATCTGAAGTATTATTTTGTGTGCTATACTTATCCATGCATTAGTTACACTCTGGTGTCAACTAGAATAGAACCCGAGTAATAGAGTACATAGGAACCTTGAACTCTCCCTTTGTCCTCTTAAGTTAGCTTGACTATACATATATTATAGGACTCTCCTCTGTGTGTGATATTGTGCTTAACTCTTATCATTTACCACTTACCCCTACTTTAGTCTAGTCGGTGTACTAGTTAGTAGATACATGATGGAGAACTATCAAACATCGTTAACCATTGTTTCCCAGTGGTAAAATATAAATAACGATACCTTAACGTCTATTTTTATCCGTCAACCTTCTTTGTGAATTGCAACAATATCATAAAATAGGAGGTTATTACTGACAATTTCCACGAGTTTTGGTGAATTGTCTGTTTTTCAGAGAGTTATCCAGAAAGTGCATAATTGAGGATTAAAGTGCATAAAAGCCACGAAACTTAACCGTGACGGAAATATCGCTAGAGGGATCAAGAAGGATCTAGAAGACACAGAATGAAGCGGAGCCCGAGCCACCTTGGGGTGGGGCCGGCCGGCTCCACTAGCCATGCCGCCCGGCACCCCCTGTGGGTCCCACCTGTCAGCTTCTGCGTATCTCTCCACCGCCTTTAAGGATGCATCTTGGCCCTACATTAAGTCGGTTTGATCATACGGTTGATGTTCATCCCACCAGACTATAAATATGGAGATGTACCCCCTGGAGGAGAGCCAGGTCAATGAAGAGCTGAAGAGCCAAAAACCCTAATTCCTATCTAGTAGATCTAGGCTAGCAATCAAGAGAGGCTAGTTCAATCTAGAACTAGTTCTTGTTTAGATATTAGAGAGAAGAGTTGGAGAGTAGAGTTCTAGAGGAGTTCTGGCCTGTCGGCGCTTCTTCGTTGCTGTATTCTTTAAGATCAATCTCCCTCGCCCAGAGTTTGCATCTTAAGATCATTTGGTAGTCAACTTCTGGTTAAAGTAAGTGTTTTTGTTCATATTATTCTTCTAGTTTGCAACTCTTATTGAGTACTTTGATCTAGATAGCTTTTGATTGAAGTAATATTCGTAGCATAGACGTGGTATTTGGGCTAAGTTACTTGTGAATGTCCCTTGATTTTTCGGATAGTGGTAGCTCACGAAGGTGACTTATAGCTTCATTGAATCCTCTGTAGTCCACTTCCCGTTAATAGGTTTGGCAAGCAAAATGTGCTTGATAGGAGAGAACTCTGATTTCTACTCATATCTTATTAAGTTATCGCTCGTGATCATATGATATAAAATAACCACTTTCAAAGACCAGAACTAGATAATCCACATTGTTCTCCTTGTTCTCGCTATTTTCTATCTTGATTGTGCATTGGGTTAAGTTTATAGACTTAGTCATCGTCACCTACTGTTCCTTTGGGTTCGAAATTTAAAACCGGGTTTATCTTGGTGAAGTGCTACAACGATATTGTATCTGTGCGCTTGTGGATAGTCTTATTTCTTGTGTGCATTTAATTAATACCAACAACCATTTCTCGGCGCCGTTGTTGCAGGGAACGGTTTGTTGAGATTGACTTTAAGTTTAGCTTAATTCCTGTATTATACTTTTTCTTTTTATTTAGTTTTTTAGTTTTTATTTTTATCTTTTAATATGGAACCCATATCTCAACTCTTATATCAATACGAGCACCATCGGGCTCACGTTCTACATACAGCAGTAGAATCATCTAAGCCCATTACATCATCGGCTATGAGCTACACCTCAAGGTTAATTCAATTAGTTCAGAAAAAAATATTTTTTCTCGGTAGTTCTAGCGAAAACCTCTATTCCCATTTGAATGATTTTGAAGAAACTTGTTCATGTCTACACATTAAAGGCATGGCGGATGAGACACTAAAGTGGAAGCTTTTTCTGTTTTCATTAATCAGGGCGAGCTAAACACTGGTATAAGCGTCATGTTGGGAGTAGTCAGGGAGATTGGGAAGCGTTATGTTCTAGCTTTTGTCTTAAGTTTTTTTTCTATCGAGAAAGTCGCTAAACTTCGTTTTGAAATCATAGGTTTTAAACAATTAGATAATGAATCACTAGGTAAGGTTTGGGAACGTTTTGATAGTTTTGTAAATTCAGATCCTAGTCTTACTTTGCCAGAGCCTATGCTCTTACAACACTTTTTTTTGCCTCAATGAAAAAAGGAATATCTTAATTTGGTCATGGAGGAGTGTTCATGTATACTACTGCTACACATGCAAAAACTATTCTTATGAATATTTTGAATGATCTTTCTGAAGAGAAAGAAGAGTCAATAGCTGAGTCTGAATCATTGCTTGAATCTCAACCTTTAGCTATTTTGAAACCTAAACTTTTGAATGAAGAAGAGGAAACTCTATTTCCTGATTTTATGCTTGATTTAGAAGATGATCTTTTTTGATGATTATAGAAATACCTCTAATTACCAAGTAATTATGAAACCTCAAGAATCTAGGGAATTTAAAAATATTAATTTTATTCATCCTTTTGAGGTAAAGTTCTTTAAAAAGTTTACGAAAGAGTTAACCTTTGTCTTAAGTGAAGAATAGTTAGAAGAATCAGAACTTTTAAAAGATGTTATTTGTTTGAATTCTTCTTCTGTTACTTTTGGATGCCAGATTGATAAACATCCTTTTACTACTACTTACAATCCAATTGTGGGTGTTAATATCATGTCTCTTTCATTTGCAAAAAGATTTTTAGAAGATATGCCATTAATTCTAACTATAAAAATTTTGAAAAGTCTTTCAGGTCACATTATTCCAAGTTTAGGAGTATTGTGTTCTCTTTCTATTTTGGTTTATGGAGTTCAAGTTCCATTAAATTTTTATATCTTTGATGTTTGGGAGTTTGATGTGTTAATAGGTTTACCAATAGGAAAGCTCATTAGAGAAGGTCAAAAAGGGAAATTAGATATTAGTCTCGAAAAATGTTTCAAGCTCTCTATGCCTATAACCTATTCTTTAAAAACCAAAGTAGAGCTACTTCCTGAACTAGACCCAATAGAGGAGGTTAATGCTGCTTTCATTGATAAATTATTAGAACCATCTATAGATAGTGATGACGCCCAGTTCTTCATTGAAGAAGAGAAAGAGGACCCGTTTGATCCTGAACCTCTCAATGAATTACTAGAGCCACCTAAACCTCCTATTGAACTTAAACCCTTACCTTCTGGTTTGAAATATATTTTTCTGAATAATGACCAGGAATCTCCTGTGATCATAAGTGATAAACTCTCTTAAGAAGAATCTTTATATCTAATAACTGTTTTAGAGAAACATCGCGCTGCTTTTGGATACTCACTCCAAGATCTTAAGGGAATCAGTCCTGTTCTTTGCACCCATCGCATACCAACTAATCCTAAAATTACACCTACTAGAGAACCCCAACGTAGACTTAATAATGCGATGAGAGAGGTGGTAAAGAAAGAAGTTTTGAAACTATTACACGCTGGGATTATATATCCTGTGCTACATAGTGAGTGGGTAAGTCCTGTTCAAGTTGTACCTAAGAAGGGTGGTATAACCGTTGTTAGAAATAATAAGAGTGAACTAATCCCTCAGAGAACTGTTACTGGATGGCGTGTGTGCATAGATTATAGAAAACTTAATAAAGCAATAAGGAAAGATCACTTTCTATTACCTTTCATTGATAAGATGTTAGAGCGTTTGGTGAATCACTCCTTCTTTTGCTTTCTAGATGGTTACTCCGGATATCACCAAATTCCTATCCACCCCGATGATCAAAGCAAAACCACTTTTACATATCCCTATGGAACTTATGCTTATCGTAGAATGTCTTTTGAGTTGTGTAATGCGCCTGCTTCTTTTTAAAGATGCATGATGTCTATACTTTCTGATATGATTGAAGAAATCATGGAAGTTTTTATGGATGATTTTTCTGTTTATGGAAAGACCTTTGATAATTATCTTGAAAATTTGGATAAAGTTTTGCAAAGATATGAAGAAAAACACTTAGTCCTTAATTAGAAAAAGTATCATTTTATGGTTAGAGAAGGGATAGTGCTAGGTCACTTAGTGTCTAAAAAGAGGTATAGAGGTAGATAGAGATAAAATTAAAGTAATTGAACAACTACCTCCACTTGTGAATATAAAAGGAATCCAAAGTTTTCTTGGTCATTGCGGTTTCTATCGTCGTTTTATAAAAAGATTTTTCACATATTGCTAGACTCCTGATCAGTTTGTTAGCTAAGGATGTTCCTTTTGAGTTTGATGATACATGTTTACAATCTTTTAATATTCTTAAAAAAGCACTCATCTCTGCACCAATCATTCAACCCCCTGATTGGTCTTTACCTTTTAAAATTATGTGTGATGCTAGTGATTATGCTGTGGGGGTAGTTTTGGGACAAACTAAAGATAAGAAGCATCATGCTATTGCTTATGCTAGTAAAACTATGACAGGAGCTCAGCTTAATTATGCAACAACCAAAAAAGAGCTTTTAGCTATTATTTTTGCTATTGATAAATTTAGATCTTACTTAGTGGGAGCTAAAGTAATTGTTTACACTGATCATGCTGCTCTTAAATATTGCTCACTAAGAAGGATGCTAAACCCCGTCTAATAAGATGGATTCTGTTACTCCAAGAATTTGACTTAGAAATAAAAGATAAAAAAGGAGTAGAAAATCCTGTTGCCGATCACTTGTCTAGAATGCAATTTAAGAATTCACAGGAATTGCCTATTAATGATTCGCTGAGGGACGACATGCTATTCAAGGTAACAAGATCAGACCCATGGTACGCGAATATTGTCAACTTTATGGTTACAGGTTATGTAGCACCAGGGGAAAATAAAAGGAAGCTCATTTACGAAAGTCGTCTCCACATATAGGATCCTCCGTATCTCTTTAGAGTATGCGCTGATGGCTTCCTCAGAAGATGTGTACCAGCAAAAGAGGGCATTCAGATTATTCAAATGTGTCATTCATCACCATATGAAGGACATTATGGGACATTCCGTACACATGCGAAGATTTGGCAGAGTGGATTCTTTTGGCCAACAATGTATGAAGACACCAAAGATTATGTCCGGAGATGTGGATCAAATCAGAGGCATGGAAATATCAATTCACGAGATGCTATGCCACTCACTAACAATCTTTAGATCGAGCTCTTTGATGCCTAGGGTATTGATTATATAGGACCATTCGTCAAATCAAAGAACTGTGAATACATCTTATTGGCAGTTGACTATGTATCCAAGTGGGTAGAAGCTATACCATGCAAGAATACCAATTCAAAATACTCAAGGAAGATGTTTGAAGAAGTCATATTCCCAAGGTTTGAAACACTGAGGATGGTGATCAGTGATGGAGGGACTCACTTTACCGATACAAAATTTCATAATTATTTGAAGAGTCATGTCATCCGTCACAATGTTGCCACTCCTTACCACCCATAGACAAGTGGCCAGGCAGAGACATCAAATAAACAAATCAAGAATATTCTATAGAAGACGGTGAATGAAATGGGTACTATATGGAAAGAGCGGTTACCCGAAGCACTTTGGGCCTACCGAACTGCCTATAAGACACCTTTAGGCATGTCCCCCTATCAACTAGTGTACGGAAAGACTTGTCACCTACCAGTGGAATTAGAGCACAAAGCTCAATGGGCCATTAAGAGATGGAATATGGATTTTGAAGCCGCTGGGAATAAAAGAAAAATGCAATTATCAGAATTAGAAGAATGGAGAGAAAAGGCTTATCACAATTCAAAGCTTTATAAATAAAGAACCAAAAGATGGCATGACAAGAGAATCAAGAAGAAGGACTTTGCACCCGAAGACAAAGTATTACTTTTTAATTCCAGGGTCAAATTATTCAGGCTTGGAAAGTTGCGGAGTAAATGGGAAGGACCGTTTACGGTGGTTAACACGTCATCGCGTGGAGCGGTAACTCTCCAATCACACGAAGGTACGTTATTTAATTAAGGTAAATAGTCATCACCTTAAGATTTTTCTAGAACCTACTAGACCACCATAAGTAGTTGAGGAGTTGGAGTTTATCCAACTACCTTGATTGCACTCATATTTTAACCGAATCGATCCAAATCTTTAAGCAACCGCCATCGGGAAGTAAAAGGAGTACACGACCACCACGAGAAAGGTCACCCCGAGGGGCTGACCTGTGGGGCCGTCCAGCATGGGCAAAAATGCCAGGTGGCATCCCCCTGTTCCCTCTCGTGCGCATTCAACTCTCTATTCCCTTCTAGAGTATTCCTCGACAGAATCCTGCAGGATTAAACGTCATTCAGTTTCGCGATCGTATGCACCCTGTAGGATAGATTCAACCCCTGCTGCAAGCCTGCTGCCCATCTAAATACGTACCTAGACCCCCCTTCAACCTCATTCCATCCAAGCTTTCTCTCTCATTTAGAGAAATCCATCTAATTTTAAGCTCTAGTTCCAATGGCCGAGAAGGAGATCGTCGTCTACGGAGCCGACCTCAACAAGATCCCAAAGGACGAATCGCTGGCCATCATTCTTGCGCAGCCGAAGCCTCTCGCCATCATCCCGCCGAAGGAGCTAGCTACAGTGCAGCCACACCGGAGCTATGAGCAAGCCTACTATGCTTAAGCTCAACGCACGCTATCTGCACCTCGTGCTAGATTGCTCTTTGAAGGACCATCTAAGGGGAAGCAGATTGCTCTTCCCATTGGTACTCAGCATTTAACACCAAAGCCAGGAGAAGAACTTGTTAGTGTCAAGACTAACAAATCTGGAGAGATAGAATGCGCCAAGTATAGGACTCGTCTCATGCTTGGTGGAGTGTGTGCTACTAAAGCTCAAGTTCGTTATACGGACAAGAAGCCACCACCACCAAAGAGAGCTCCACAGCCTTCTGCTGCATCAAGCTCTGTGCCCAAGCGTCCTAAGCCTACCTTGGCTACACTTGAGATAAGAATTGATGCTCTCTCTCAAGTCGTCTCAAGCCTTCAGTCATCCAATACTAAGAAAGTAGCTACTATGACCACCATGGCGACCCAGATTGAAGGAAGCATCAAGGAGATTCGGGCCCTTAAGAAGGACAATGAGAAGCTCAAGAACGCAATAGACACGCTTACAAGGGCATAGTTACCCTATATACCTATGTAATAGGGCACAATCAAGTCAGTTAGGTTAAACAAGTTAGTTTCCAGAGCTAGGTTAAAAGTTAGGTCAGTCGCCCTAATTGGGGCAGTTATTATAGCTCAGTTGTTAAATTGTTGGTTAATCATAATGAATAAAGTGCCTTATTCTTATTAATATTTTTAGTTGCTATTATCTACTCTATCTTTCTATTTTTGGGATGTGTTTGTCTCCACATGTTTTGCAGAAAAGGTCACAGAAAGAACCAGTGTGGGGGAGACACACCGGAAGCGCAGAAATCAATTTACTCTGGAAAATTTACGATTCGGAACAAAATCAACTCAGGACCACGCATGGCGAAGTGGGCCCTGAGGGGACACCTGGAGGTGCCGCCCGGCATCCCTCCATGGGCTGGCCGGCCCACCACCTTCTCTTCCCCCTTCTCGTTTCGTCCACGGTCAGGTTTGAGCCCAATATTATTTGAATACATATGTTTAACCTGTTGTTCCGATTCGAATTAAAAATTACATGATAAATCACTTTTAAAGAGATGAAAAGGCTGTTAATTCATGACTTTAGAATAAATTCATATAATTCTTTTCCTAGAGGTCATGATACTGTTGGAAACTTATTTTAGAGATCCCATGATTGCTTAAGTTGTTGAGGAGTATGATATAGTAGGATAATGAGATCTCAATTCTTAATGATCTGTCTCTGGAGAAATTTTATTTCAAAAAAAGTAAAAAGGATAGCTACACTTCTCCTTGATAGCAAAAGTAAATGTCCTACCAAAGCCATATATAGAATAGATAAACTTTCTACATACTCTACTTGTTTGCATTGAGTTTTGTCAACCTTTGTGACCCTAAGAGAGATTTGTCATATTTTTGAATCAAGTGCCATATCCATATATGCACTACTCTAATCTAGAGTAGGCAAAATTATCTAGTATTCTTTATTAAAAATGTTTTACTCTTACACTGAGAGTGAACACCAAAAAATATTCTTATAGGATAGCCACTAAATAAATGCTCTAAGTCGTATTTGTTATTCTCTCAATTATCAATTTCTGAGAAAGGAGGTATGAGCTATACAAAAGAAAAGAAAATAAAGAGAAAGGTATGAGCTATACAAAAGAAAAGAAAATAAAGAGAAAGGTATCAAAAGAATGGACAAGTGTCCAAGAAAGAAAAAAAAAAAAAAAAAAGAGAAAAAAAGAAGATAGCTCATACTATCCATTTGTGTTTCACATTCAAAAGAGAGATGTGTCTCAAGGAGTAGAAGTAGAATTAGGATTACTATATTTTCATCTATCTAAGCTTGATTCATTCCTATGCCTCATTTCTCTCTGGATCCATTGTTTGACTTTACAATAAATGCCATACAAGTATGACACAGTTAATACCTATCCGAAGATCCACATAAACCTTTAAGATATAGGATAAAGGCTTCAATGCCAAAAGCTTTGGTGAGGACCCAGAAATACCACGAATACAGTGATTTGAGAGTGCTAATACAGGAGAAGTATATGCCATGTTTTGTTTTCAAAAATTTTTAAAACTAATTCTCCGATTGACAGTACTAAAGAAGAGAATGATCTACTCCAGGTTGTTCTACTTTTCAACTACTCAAAGATTCATGTTAGACACATTGAATTCTGTAGTACATGATTAACTAGGGATGGTTTTATGATGGATATGTTCTCAAGTTATGTCTTGATTGATCTTTATTCTCTATAATTACTTTTCAAATATATATATTTTCAATTAACCTTTTCTCCGGGACGAGTAAAAGTCTAAGTGTGGGGGAGTTTGTTGACGGTAGATAACGTCTATTTTTAACCGTCAACCTTCTTTGTGAATTGCAATAATATCATAAAATAGAAGGTTATTACTAACAATTTCCATGAGTTTTGGTGAATTGTCTATTTTTTAGAGAGTTATCCGTAAAGTGCATAATTGAGGATTAAAGTGCATAAAAGCCACAAAATTAACCGCGACGGAAAATATCGCTAGAGGGATCAGGAAGGATCCGTAAGACACCAGAATGAAGCGGAGCCCGAGCCACCTTGGAGTGGGGCCGGCCGGCCCCACCAGCCATGCCGCCCGGCACCCCCCTGTGGGTCCCACCTATCAGCTTCTGCGTACCTCTCCACCGCCTTTAAGGATGCATCTTGGCCCTACATTAAGTCGGTTTGATCCTACGGTTGATGTTCATCCCACCGGACTATAAATATGGAGTTGTACCCCCTGGAGGAGAGCCAGATCAATAAAGAGCTGAAGAGTCAAAAACCTTAATTCCTATCTAGTAGATCTAGGCTAGCAATCAAGAGAGGCTGGTTCAATCTAGAACTAGTTCTTGTTTAGAGATTAGAGAGATAGAGTTGGAGAGTAGAGTTCTTGAAGAGTTTCGGCCTGTCGGTGCTTCTTCGTTGCTGTATTCTTCAAGATCAACCTCCTTCACCCAGAGTTTGCATCTTGAGATCATTTGGTAGTCAAATTCTAGTTAAAGTAAGTGTTTTGTTCATATTATTCTTCTAGTTTGCAACTCTTATTGAGTACTTTGATCTAGATAGCTTCTTGATTGAAGTAGTATTCATAGCGTAGACGTGATGTTTGGGCTAAGTTTACTTGTGAATGTTCCCTGATTTTTCGGATAGTGGTAGCTCACGAAGGTGACTTATAGCTTCGTTGAATCCTCTGTAGTCCACTTCCCGTTAATAGGTTTGGCAAGCAAAAGGTGCTTGGTAGGAGAGAACTCTGATTTCTACTCCTATCTTATTAAGTTGTCGCTCGTAATCATATGATATAAAACAAGCACTTTCAAAGACTAGAACTAGATAATCCACATTGTTCTCCTTGTTCTCGCTATTTTCTATCTTGATTGTGTATTGGGTTAAGTTTATAGACTTAGTCATCATCACCTAGGTTCGATATTTAAAACCGGGTTTATCTTGGTGAAGTGCTACAACGGTATTGTATCTATGCGCTTGCGGATAGTCCTATTTCTTGTGTGCATTTAATTAATACCAACACTCCCGGTAAAATGCTACAATGGTAATTCTGTGCACTTGCGGAATCCTTTATATTTTAATTGTGCATAAGAAATACCAACAAGCATTTTTGGCGCCGTTGCCGGGGAATAGGGATTTATCTCTATTTCTAGTAACGACGATAGAAGTGTCAACAAGTATTTTTGGCGCCGTTGGGGAAACAATTGGCGTAAAAGATTTTTAATATTGATCTTGATATCTACTAACCTAGTTTGCCACTAGCTTTAGTAGGATTACCCCTGTGTTTGTTGAGTTGTGGAATAAGCAGGAAATCAATTGTTCAACCTTCTGGCGACATTTCACAAGAACAAGACAAGGGAGATATTAAAGAATCCAGGGTGCCTGAACATTCATGATCCATTAACAATGGAGCCCTGCCATCTCACAGGTTCGTATAAACATATGTTACTCTAACCATGTGTAGATTGGAGAAAAGATCAACGTCACAAGAATTCAAATCTCAACACGTGTGACGAACAAAGATGCTGCACTACTCACAGAGTCCATTGTGAGTCATGGTGAGTATAATCAAGAAAGGTGAGATAGTCTTGCTCATGGACTTTAAACTTAATGAGTAGTTATTATGTTGCATTTCACTGTATGTTTGCTTTGAACAATCCATGCATCAATTCTATCTCATATTAAATCCATAGCATGATTGGTTCTTTGCACACTTACATAGCACTTGCATCACTATTTAAAAATAAAAAACATTCTCACCATACATGATCATGCTTTCATCTCTATTTGAGTAAATCTCTATGTGCTCCCATGCTACCTTTGTTTGATATTGTATGCTTAGGTTTTGAAGTATTTTCATACACCTTTTAAATTAAGCATTGTGCTTGGTTTAAACTGCATTCCTAAATTAAATTAGACATGGTGTCTAGTTTGATTTTTGAGTCATAAGGTGTGCGATGTTTACTTCTAAAAAGCTTTTAAATTAAGCGTGGTGCTTAGGTTAAAATACTTTCCTAAATCAAATTAGACGTGGTGTCTAGGTTGATTTTTAAACCAAAAGTATCCATTAGTAGATATAGGTCATTTTGTTGGACTAACCACTACAGGAAACTCTCAAATTCAATTCAGATAAGTCTTTATATCAGAGATAAATCAAGGTAGGCAATAACTTGGCGCAAAGAAGTCATAGCTCATCCTTTAGAGAGAAGAACCGAAAGAAAGAATAAATAGATGTTCATGGTTCAAAATAAAAAAGAAGGAGAATAAGTGTATAGAAAGGACTAAGATAGAAATAAATCAATGTGAGCACACTTCAACACCTTCTACACTTCACCATGATAGTGGACCAATCACCCTGCAAGACAAAAGGGTCTTCAGGCTAGTAAGAGTAGATTGACCGGCTCATTCCTTCCATTGGCCAGTCGACCTATCGCTTGTGCTCCGTCGCTGTTCCATTATCTTCAAGTGAGGATGGCAATGATAAGCAGGATGCAACTGTCTGCTCTCATCATCATCTTTGAAGACGCTCGAATACCGATAACAAAGACCAGGATGACGAGATCCCACTACATCATAGTGTACGTGCATCCCTATATCGATAAACATCAGTCATCAATGGTGGTGTTGGGGGAGAATATCTGCCCCCACCTCCGCTCCTGGGCGCAGGTCCCACGCACTCACTTAACCTTTTCTTCTCCGATGTTTTCTGGTCTCTTTCAGGAAGGAAGCTCCACTCGAGGGTTCCGAACCTTCGCCGCAGCTAGGCTGGGAAGCGGAGGTCTCCGGAGAAGGGCGCAGGGCGTTCCCAAATACGGGCCCTGGACGAAGGTTCGAACCTCCGGCCAACTTCAAGGCCCACGGTGGCGACGGGTCTAGAAGCTCAAATGCGGCCTAGCCCACTACGAGGCGCGGGATAAAGACCATGCCCCCCCGAGGGAAAATGAAACAATGAGAGGTTGAATCAAGAATACCCCTAGGGTTTGAAGGGTAGGGTCAGTAAAGATCAAAGGGTTCTTTGCACAGGGATCACCTATAAAAGGGGGAATTCATCACTGTTGTAGGGGGGTTGTTGACATATTAATAAAAGCATTTATTTTCCGGCTCAGTTGTCAAAGAGCACTGTTTATTCCAACCTGAGAGTCCGAAGAGACACAGGGGCCCCGGGACTTGGCGGAGGTGCCTTACAGCGCGGGCGACCTCCGCTCATTCCCTAGTTTCATACTATACAGTTAGCGCTAAAATCTCGCCAACATTGGCGCCCACCGTGGTTAGCCAGCAAAAACCCAAATATGCCACCAAGAAAAAAGACAACCACCGGAGCGGCCACGCGCGGAGGAACCACACGCGGAAGGCCAAGGCGCGCAGTGTGCAGTACCTACGCCGAGCCTCCAGCACCGGAACCAGAACAGGGCAGTGGGGATGATACCACCGCCGTGCCTCCGCAAGATCATGAGGAACCGGATACAGCCCAGCAGCCAGAGCCGGCGGTAGCAACACCAGAAGAGGAGCTGCAATGGGTGCAAGCCCAACTACAAGCCTTGCAGGTAGAAAGGGAGAGAGTGGTACGCTTTTCGCCGCAAGCCGGGGCGGCGCAAACATCTCAAGCCGTGGGCGCAGGCAAGGCATCAAATGGCAGTTCTGCAAAGCGTAGATACAAAGTATGCTGATGGCGCAAACACAAGAAGGGACACCTGCCCAAGGGCCAGCTTTTGCAACCTTCGCCACTGGCCAGCCCCAGACAGGAGCGCCCAGCCAGGGGCCAACCTTCGCGACCTTCAGTGCAACCCAAACACGAACAGTGGACCAAAGATCCCCACTATCAGAGGGTTTACAAACAGCAGCATGGCCAGTGGGCTACAAACTAATCACACTGCCAAAATTCAACGGCAAAACCGACCCCAAACAATTCATCATGAGCTTCGAAGCAGCGGTAGCCTCCGCAGGGGGGAATGATGCGGTACTCGCGAAATCTTTCGTCATCGCAGCTGAGGGAGACGCACTTGCCTGGTATTCCATGCTCAAGCCAAGCTCAATTTACTCGTGGGAGAACCTGCGCGACAAAATAATAACCAATTTCAAAGGTTTCTCCAGTGAGTCGCTAACAGCGTCAGACCTATTCCACTGCAAACAGCAAAAAGATGAATCCTTAAGAGAATACTACCAGCGCTTTGTTCAGTTGAAGGCGAAGGCTCCCAATGTGCCAGAAGAGGTAGCAATAGAAGCAGCAGTCAAGGGACTAAAAATTGGGCCATTCGCAGTGCACTTAGCCAGAGAAAAGCCAGAAACTATGGAAAGTTTATACTCCGAGTTTGAAAAGTACTGTAAGTCAGACAACGACCTCCGGAAGTGGGTTGAGGAGCAAAACCAGTACAGGCAAGCTCAAAACGCGAGCAGGCAAACCTCCGACTCAGGGAGAGGCTATAAGCAGCAACAGCCCCACAACAAACAAGTAATAGGCATTGACCAACAAACCCAACCAAACCAACAATCAGGTCCACCAGCAGCAGCGCAGCCTGCCAAGAATCAAACAAGGCAAGGTGCAGGAAAAAATTGGAGCGGCAATCCCGGCAATAGCAAAAAGAAGCCGTATTGTTTCTTCCACGGGGAAGACAAAGGCCATGTAACAAGAGACTGCCCAGAAACAAAAGAAACTCAAGAAAGGATGAAAAGAGAAAAGAGGCGGAGGCACCGTCATACCAGCAGCCTAGAGAAGTCAACCACACCGCTACATCAAACTGGCAAAACCAGTACTGCCCAATATACCCAGCCCTAAACAGCACTTAGATACACCCCTCAACACTAGCAGCATCATACTTTCCAAGCCACCTACCAGCATGGCGTCCAGTACCTCCACATCCAAGATCAACAGCAAACCCCAACCAATACAGACTAGAACAAGCACCAGCCTACAGCCACCCAAGGTCGCCCAATATAACCTACCTAGACAGTCAAACTCAAAGTAGAACCTACGAAGCACTACCACCACCTCCGCCACTGCCAACCCAACAAATGCAAATACAGCCAGCAGCACCGCCAAAGCAAGAACCAAACCAAGAAAATCAGCATAACCCCCACCATCCACTACCAACCATCGGCCTCATACTACCAATCAGCGGAGGTTCAGCAATGGAATTCCAAACCAAAAAACAAAAGAGGAACACCTCCGTTTAGTGAACAACATAGCAGTGCAAGGTCAGGTCAAAGCAACGGAATGGTCCAGAGTTCCAATAACATTCACAGAGCAAGACTTGAAATTAGAAAGTTATCCTCACACCGACGCGATGGTAATAGCAGCAAATATAGCAGCATGGGAGATAAAAAGAATCTTGGTAGACTCCGGGAGCTCTGCAGATATATTGTTCGCGAGCACCTTCAACAAAATGCAGCTAGGCAGAAACCAACTACAACCTTCGGAATCTCACCTCGTCGGATTTGGGGGACGCAAGGTGGAAGCGCTGGGCAAGATTGCACTCCCAGTATCCTTCGGGGATCGAAACAACGCCGAACGTAATACATAACCTTTGACGTTGTCGACCTCAACTATCCCTACAATGCTATACTAGGCAGAGGTTTCTCTAACAAATTCAGCGCAGCAATCCACATGGGCTACCTGTGTATGAAGCTACTGACCCTGCACGGGGTGATCACAATCCATGGAAGCCAAAAGGAGGCAAGAAACATAGAGAGAACAATACACTCTCCAAAGAAAACGTCAACTCCGTGGAGTCGGAGGAATCAAACAAAGACGAACCTCCTGATATGCCCAAAGGGAAAACAAACTTCAAAGGGGGAAGAAAGGATGAAAAAGACAAGAAAATTTGGTGGTGTGCTTGGAGCAATCCAAACCAGCATGAAAAAGATAACCATAGCTGCAAATCTAACGCATCAAGAGGAGAAAGAACTGTTGGAAGCCCTAAAAGAGAACAAGGATACCTTCGCATGGTCCGCGGAGGATCTCAGAGGAGTGTCCAGAGACGTAATACAGCACCATCTAGACATCAACCCTGGCATCAGGCCAAAGAAGCAAAAGCAAAGAAAAATGTCCGAAGATAGAATCATAGCAGCCAAGGCAGAGGTACAAAGACTCCTAGACGCGAAGGTCATAAGGGAGGTCAAGTACTTCGATTGGCTGGCAAACGTCGTACTGGTACCCAAAAGCAACGGCAAAATGAGAATGTGCATAGACTTCACAGATCTAAACAAAGCTTGCGTAAAAGGACGCGCCCAGCTCCCCCCGAGAATAGACACCTCCTTGGACAGAGCCGCAAGTTGTAAAAGGTTCTCCCTCCTAGATTGCTTCTCGGGATACCACCAGATTTGGCTCAGCAAAGAGGATGAAGAAAAGACAAGCATCACAACACCTTTCGGGACGTACTGCTTCCTCAGAATGCCAGAAGGCTTGAAGAACGCAGGGTCAACCTTCGCGAGAATGACAAGCAAAGTATTGGGAAGCCAGTTCCAAAGGAACGTCATCGCATATGTCGACGACATCATAGTCATGAGCAAAGAAAAAGAAGAACATATCAAAGACTTAGCCAAAACCTTCACCAACCTCCGCAGCGCAGGCCTAAAACTAAACCCAGAAAAATATGTCTTCGCAGTCAGCAAAGCCAAAATATTGGGGTGTATAGTAAGCCTAGAAGGAATTGCAGCGAACCCAGAGAAGACAGGCAATACTAGCAGTGACAGAACCAACCTCAAAAAAAGAAGTACAAAAGCTCACTAGAAGGATAGCAGCATTGAACAGATTTATCTCAAAGTCGCCAGAAAGGAGCCTAAAATTCTTCAAAGCTCTCGAAACCTCCGATAAAGTTGAATGGGGACAAGAACAATCTCAGGGCCTTCGATCCGCTAAAAGAATACCCGGCAAACACTTTGAAAGTTACAAATGCGAGAACAAGACACCATACTGCTCCTATACGTAGCGGCATCGGATCATGCGATCGGTCAAAGTGTTAGTCCAAGAAAAAGAAAGCGAAGGTCAGAAGAAACAAAGTCCAGTGTATTACGTTTCTGAAGCCCTTGCAGCAGCTAAGCTGAACTACACTCAGGCAGAGAAGTTGGCCTACGCCATCCTAACAGCCTCAAGGAAACTCAAACACTACTTCCAAGCACATGAAATAATAGTACCTTCGTCGCAACCGCTTGGAGAAATCCTGAACAACAAAGAAGCCTCCGGCAGAATGGGCAAATGGGCCATGGAGTTGTTACAATACTGCATAACATATGTCCCACGTACAACAATTAAGTCTCAGGCACTAGCAGATTTCGTGGCAGATTGGACACCTTCGCAGCGGAGGTTACAAAATCACACAGAGCAAAGCTGGGTGCTATTCACCGATGGAGCCTGGGGCGTCAACGGCACCGGAGCCGCCGCAGTGCTGGTATCCCCGTCAGGAACGAAAACCAAGTACGCAGCCCGATTGAATTTCAAGGCAACAAACAACATAGCAGAATATGAGGCACTCATCCTAGGTCTAAACAAAGCGAAGGCCATGGGAATACAAAGACTACTGGTCAAAATAGATTCAATGGTAGTCGCAGGCCAAGTGGAAAAAGAATACCAAGCAAGAGAACCAGAGCTAGTGAAATACCTCGAACAAGTGCGAAGGCTAGAAAGAAAGTTCCAGGGTTTCACTTTGAAACACATCCCAAGGGGGGAAATACAGAGGCAGACGAGCTAGCGAAGGCAGCGGCCAACAACTGGGAATTATCCGAGGGAACATTTTACAAGCAAGCATCCAAACCAGCAACCTCCGCCGGAGAAGGAAAAGAAAAGCAGATACTAACAACATCAGAGCAAGATTGGCGAGCCGAAATAGTACAAATGCTCGAAGGAACATTCAGTCCGCAGACAAAAGCAGACAAGGAAAGAATGAAGTACAGGGCAAGATCGTACGTATTAATTGACAAGAACTTGTATAAGAAGGGCGTAGTTCAGCCATTGCTCAAAAGCATATCCAGAAGCGAAGGTGACGAGCTACTAAAGGAAATACACGCAGGAACCTGCGGATCACACATAGGCCCAAGAGCCCTATCGGCGAAGGTCCTAAGGCAAGGCTTTTATTGGCCAAGTCATGCAAAGGACGCCGAACAGCTAGTCAAAACATGCGAAGCTTACCAGTTGTACTCCACCAAACAACCTTCGCCCTCATCAAAACTCCAACCAATACCCCCAATATGGCCACTGCAGAGATGGGGCATGGATTTGGTAGGACCCCTGCCAACAGCGCAAGGAGGATTCAAATTCGCAGTAGTAGCTGTGGAATATTTCACAAGGTGGATAGAAGCAAGGCCCTTAGCGTCAATAACCTCAGAAGCGGTCAGAAAATTCTTCTGGCAAAACATAATATGCAGATTCGGGGTTCCGAAGGTGCTGACGGTGGACAACGGAAAACAGTTTGACTCAGATAAGTTCAAAGAATACTGCAAATCTATAGGGACAATATTAGCCTTCGCATCAGTATACTACCCAGAGTCAAATGGCGCAGTCGAAAGAGCAAACAGAGAAATCTTCTCGGCAATCTCAAAGGCATTATTCAACCTGCGCAAAGAAAAGTCGGCAGAAGAGCTGCCAAGGGTGATATGGTCACACAACACTACAGCTACAAGAGCCACAGGATACACACCATTCAAACTTATGTACGGAGAAGAAGCAATGACACCGGAGGAACTAAAACACAAGAGCCTCTACGTAACTAGCAGCAGCACAACAGAAGAAGCATGCTCCAAAGAAGGGATAGAGCAAGAGAGGTTGCAGGCCCTTGAAAGCATCATAAAATATCAAGACCAAACCAAAAGATGGAGAGACAAGAATGTAACAAAAAGACTCATTGAAGATGGAGACCTAGTGCTTTGAAGGAAACCAAACGCAAGCACGAGTGGGCAAAAACTACATCAAAATGGGAAGGACCGTTCATAGCTAAACAAACGACAAACAAAGAGGCGTTCAAGCTAGAAGATAGCGAAGGTCGTACCTCCGCCCACATCTAGAACACCGCAAACCTCAGGAAGTACTACATCTAATGTAAGAGGACCTGCGCGGAAATATAAGCGAAGGCACCCTCATACTAGAAGCATTTTCCATTTTTAATTTTTCTTTCTCGCCACTTGGCAACAGGCCTGCACTCTTTTCCTCACAAGGGGACTCCATTGCGGAGGTGAGGTTTTTAATGAGGCAGAGCCTTTGTAATCAACCTCTAAAAATATAAAGAGGATCCCCAAGAAAAAATAGAAAAGAAAGCAAATAAGGAGCAAAGAAGTCGAAAAAGCAGCCAGCAACGAGGCAGCAAACATTCGACAACACGACAGAATGAAAAAGAGGACCTACCGGGCAGAGCAGGCACAGCCAGGCACACCCGACTGGACCTCCGCGGCAAACATTTGCCTGAAAAAGTTGGAGACAACCTCCGCTCAAAAACTAAACCTGGAAAAAGACCCTACTAAAAGTACGGGCACCAGGAAGTCAAAGGGGATAACCTCCGCCAAGACCCAAACCTGAAAAAAGACCCTACTAAAAGTATGGGCACCAGGAAGTCAAAGGGGATAACCTCCGCCAAGACCTAAACCTGGAAAAAGACCCTACTAAAAGTACGGGCACCAGGAAGTCAAAGGGGATAACCTCTGCCAGGACCTAAGCCTAGAAAAAGACCCTACTACAGGTATGGGCACCAGGAATGGCACCAACAACGCTCTAAATAGCATTAAAGATGCAAATCAAAAATAAATTAAACTGAAATTAAACATGTGACCACGTTAAATGCCGTGTGTTAAACAAATACCAACAACCGGCAAAGAACAACCACAACCACCAAGGAATGAATGACATTCACAAGCCAAGGCAATATAAAAGACCACGAGCATCCCCCTCCCCAGCCACTCAGAAGGAGAAGGAAAGAAGGAAAGGAGAGAATGGAGGCAGGCGTTTCACCCAGTTCAGTAAACAAAAGGACACCACGCAAAAACTTGTAATCAAAAGAGGGCAATTTGCCGGGGTGGAACTAGAGCCTCTCGCCAAAAGGGGATACCACGCAAAACCTTGTAACATCCCCCCGAAGCCGAAGGTTCTACTTCAATAACTCCCAAGAAAATCAAACCTCCGCCAAGCGTTAGATACCAAGCAAGAGTTTGTACAGCATTGAAGAGCAAGGCCTAAAAAAGTAAAAAGACTAACCTGCGCCAAGCCAGTCCGGCAAAAACCAAGGACGCGATGCTGTGCGAAGGTCCCAAGGCGAGAGAAAACAAGCAAAAGCGCAAGCACAGCTCTAGCACCTGCGTCGAGCGGAGCAACAGGGCCAAGCATGAATTCAACGGCAACAACTTGACCGGTAACAACCACCGAACCGGCAGGGATATGGAAGACCGTAGAACATACATGGTGCTAGAAAATGTAATAGCGAAGGCAAAAATGCCTAGAAAAATAAAAAACCAAGAATAACCTCCACCGGAAAATGGAAATTCTTTATTACAACGAAGGTTGTCATTACACAAAGCACGAAAAGCGTGCAATACACGCCGTAGGCATTTCAAACACGCACTTACAAAGAAGCCAAAGCGCCGCCGAGGTGCGAAAAAACACAATACAAATGACGGCAACCCGCGCGCAGAAAGAAAACAAACTAAGGCGGGGTACTAGGGCCCCGCCACGCCAAAGAACGCACAAAGTCACCATGCGGAGACTCAAGCTCCTCAATCACAAACTTAAACATATCATTCACATTGCTATCAGGCCAGCCGCTAAGCATCCGTCCACTGACATAGACACTGTCCTTCATCATAGTCAACGGAGCTACATCAAGCACTTGCGCAGGTTCCATCAAGGTCACCTGCACAAGGCAATTCAAAATCAAAATGAAGGCTAAGCCAAAAGTATCCCCCAGAGAGTATAATTACAAAATGAGCGACGCAGCACTCCTAAGTCAGAATCTATCTCAGCCTAAGCCTAGGTATCCACCTCCGCGTCTCCGACAGTCTTCTCCGCCCCATGTTTGGAAGACTCTAGACGTGACACCTTCAAAGCCTCCGCTTTCTTGGCCGCCCGCTGCGCCTCAGCCTGTCACAACAAGCGTAGCACAGTGTCTGTAAGAAGCTGAAAGTAGACAAATTGTCCAACAAAAATCAATAAAAAGAAATTACCTCCGGCGTCCCGCTCTTCGGCCAAGGTACGCAGCGTAGGCACGACAAACCGGCTCCCCGCAATGCTCGGATAAAATCCCGCACTACACGCATAGGAGCTCGAAGATCAGACCAAGCAATGTCCTTCGGGTCTATGTAGGCAGCTTCCCCCTTCAGAAGCTCCTCCGTTAGAGCATTCACTAGATTCTTGGCACAAGACACAGCCGAGAAATCTGCGATGCCGTCAACGAACTGCGAAAAGTGAGACAGGCAGGAGCGCATCCAGTCCATTAACGCAAAGGCCGAAGGATCAGCTGGCATAGGGGGTGTAACGCTGCCGTAACGATGCACAGCGTCAGAGTAGGCACTGGCCACGATGATAGCAGCTTCCTTCGCCTCGTCCGGTACATACCACGAAGGAGCCGAGCCTGCGCCCTCAGCTCTGCGGCAGCCTGCCTCTCGCTCTCGGCTTCGGTGCGAATGTGAGTGTTAGCGTCGTTGACCTTCTTCAGCCGCTCCTCCAGAAGAGAGGAAGCCAACTTTGCAACCTCCAAATCCTTTCCCATGGAATCAAGCTTGAGGCCAAGATCCTCGCCAGCTTCTTAAACGGGCGAAGGTCTTCCAAGTCGAGGGCCAAAGCCTGTTTTTTTTTGCTAGCGTCTCGACCTCCTCCTTAAGGGCGGCGAGAGCCTCATCGCGTTTCAGCACCTCGTGAGAACAACGGGCTTCCATAGCCTCCGCAATGTGATGACCCCGCAAAAAAACAGAAGTTAGTAAAACAAAGAAATAAAAATCTAGAAAGTAACGCTAAAGTATGAGCGAAGGTAAACACAAACCACGCTCTGATGCTCTAAATTCAAGCGGAGAAGCTTGAAATAGTCTAGCTCTTGCAAGTACCTGCGAGTCTCCCCTGTAGGCAAACAAGAAACTTCAGGTAATAAGCCAAAACGGAGGCCCACAAAAAAGCAACTCAAAGGAAATAGCAAACCTCCAATCTGCTTGTGCAGACTATGGAGGGCAGAGCTCCACCCACTTAAGGTTTCCATGGAGTCACCTGCGCAAAGCGTAACAACAAAAAAGATTAAACCAGCCTGCAAGAAAAAGAATAAGAAAGAAAAGGTAAGTTCGGCCAAACCTTCGCCTTTGCCGCGAGGACCTCCGAACGAAGTTCCAGCAAACGGGGGAGGTCCATGAGGGAGCTGGTCGAGACCTAAGCGCCGCAAGGTCAACTCCGGCAAAGACCGAAGCACCTTCATGCACAAGCACTTCAGCAAAAGCCCACCGAGCGGGTCGAGAGAAAAAAAAGGGGGGAATAGAACGTCCAGAAATAAAGAGCACTTACAAAGAGTAGCGGCACCAATCTCCGCAGTAGCCGAAACATCCACGACAAAGTTGGCCAAGTGGGGTCACCCCGAACCTCCGTGGCGGCGTCGGACCCTCGTGAATCGAACGAGCAGCGGAGGTCGAACGAGCCGCGCCCAAAGACCTCCGTGGGGGGACGGGCTGGCGAGAGGAGACCTCCGCCCCACCGCCAGTGCCAACAAAGCAGCGTGAACTCAAGCCTCGAGTCATCGTAACACGCCAAAGACACCGACAAAGGGAAGGACGAAGCCGCCGGTTCAACCGCCACAAGAGACGCACCTCCCCGCCGGGGCACGGGCACTGAGGCGCAGGGACCTGCGTGTCAGTTCCTGCCTCATCTTCGGCCACCTCCGGCCGAAGAAGCAGCGCCGGGCCAGCGGACGAAATCAAGCGGAGGTCGCGTCACCACCGAGCGGGGCAGGATTCTCACCCAACTCCGCGCCACAAGCATGAGATGAAGAGCGCCTCTTGCCGCTGCCAGGGACCAGGCCCGGTAGAGCCCCAAGCGGCGCTTTATGCCCCGCAGTTTTTGGAGCATCACCGAAGCCGCCTCACCAAAGCAGCGGCAGCCTCCCTCTCACGAACAAAGATTCACAATCTTCTCGGAGAAAGCATGGTCTCCATATTTGACCCCATCTCCTCAAACACACGGTTTAACGAGGCATGTTGCCCGCCTCATCTCTTCGGGCAACATACTCCTTATCGGTAATCTCCCCAAGAATTTCCCTCGTGCCTTCAGCTCAACTTCACGCACAAAAGCCTCATCGCTCTTCCCCTCGGGCTTCACTACCCCAAAGCGAGGGAAAGGAACACCTTCGGCGCTACCAAAGACGGGCGGTGAACATGCTCCAGGCGAAATGACGACCTATTCTTCCCAAGGGGCCAGCAGTCGGCCGCAACCATTTTCTCAACAAGATCATGACCTCCGGAATAGCGGCAAGCCATCGCGAAGGCCTTGTTGCAGGCACGCCTGGAGGAAGTAAATTTGGTAGGGGGAGTGATGGAATAGCGAGGCTCCAACGGTGTCATCACCGAAGCAAAAAGGGTAACGAGTGACCTTCTTCCCGTCCGACTCCTCATAAGTGTAGCCTAGAGTCTTAACATAGAACCAGTTCAAAGTCCAGTCTTTGTCCCATTTGTTCTTCTGACAATAAGAAAGCTCAACCTTCAGGTCAGACTGCCTCCGCTTAGGAAAGAACGAGCAACTACCATACTGGTAGATAGCGCCATCCAACTTCTTATGTTGCTTCTGCAGCTCGTAGAATTGACAAAAGCTGTCAATGTCAGGGGGAGCTCCGTAAGACTCACAAGCCCACGCAAATTTGCTAAGCACGGCAATTCCATTGGGGGTGAGCTGATGAATCTGCACGTTGAACTCATCCAAAACATCTCGCAGGAAGCTGCAACGAATGAAGCGGAGGCCACAAGTGAAAAAGTCACGGAACACCACCGCGTACTCCTTACCAGGAGGGTCAGGGACAATTTC
Source organism: Chrysopogon serrulatus (assembly GCA_015844335.1). Taxonomy (NCBI): domain Eukaryota; kingdom Viridiplantae; phylum Streptophyta; class Magnoliopsida; order Poales; family Poaceae; genus Chrysopogon; species Chrysopogon serrulatus. Next base: position 22,562 of record JADLZL010001623.1, on the reverse strand, counting down.
ACGGCCAGGAAGCTTCGCCCGGCCCTTGTCAAACCAACCTTCAGTTTCCATGTGGTCCAGCATCATTTGGTTCAGAACGCCACGTCCAACCTCGTAAGTTGTCTTCTCATTCTTGCCTACCATCTCTGGAGTGGGACTCGGAGGTACCAAATCATCAAGTGAAGCCTCTACGTCCGACAAGGTCTCCTCAACGTCCTGAGCCTTCACACTATCAACCATGCACTCCTCAAAGCAGCGAGCCCACCCACTAGCCCTAACGCAGAGCAAGTGGGAATAGGGACCCGAAAATGAGGCCCTAAGCGGAGGTCGAGAGGACTCGAAAGCCACAGCTATAGAAAGAAAGAAGGCAAGCAAGCCAGCGGTACGGCAAGCACGGCCCGCAGCCCCCTTATATAGGCACCAGGGGGGGTACCTCCGAGGGACGGAAGACAAACCGTCAAATCAAGCCACGTCGCACGACGCACGAACCAGAGAGTGACACGTGGGCGGCGCGCGGGGAACCAAGGGGAAGGGGGACCTCCGCCGCAGGAACGGAAACAGCAGAGGACGTTGGCCCGCCTGCGCTAGCCCAAGTGCTCTAGGGGGAAATGTTGGGGGAGAATATCTGCCCCCACCTCCGCGCCTGGGCACAGGTCCCACGCACTCACTTAACCTTTTCTTCTCCGATGTTTTCTGGTCTCTTTCAGGAAGGAAGCTCCGCTCGAGGGTTCCGAACCTTCGCCGCAGCTAGGCTGGGAAGCGGAGGTCTCCGGAGAAAGGCGCAGGGCGTTCCCAAATACGGGCCCTGGATGGAGGTTCGAACCTCCGGCCAACTTCAAGGCCCACGGCGGCGACGGGTCCGGAAGCTCAAATGCGGCCCAGCCCACTACGAGGCGCGGGATAAAGACCGCTACGCCCCCCAGGAAAATGAAACAAGAGAGGTTGAATCAAGAATACCCCTAGGGTTTGAAGGGTAGGGTCAGAAAGATCAAAGGGTTGCTGCCTGGGGATCACCTATAAAAGGGGGAACTCATCACTGTTGTAGGGGGGTTGTTGATATATTAATGAAAGCATTTATTTTCCGGCTCAGTTGTCAAAGAGCACTGTTTATTCCAACCTGAGAGTCTGAAGAGACCTGTGGGCCCTGGGACTTGGCGGAGGTGCCTAGCAGCGCGGGCGACCTCCGCTCATTCCCTAGTTTCATACTATACAGTTAGCGCTAAAATCTCGCCAACAGGTGGTATGTCGATGGTGTCTCCCAAGTTTGTGAACAATCATGGACGAAGGATGACGCCCATAAGTCATTGGAGATGAAGCTCTCATGCAAGTACTAATGGAGTTCTTTCCTCAATCATCAAGACGGCTGGTGCATCATCAAAGAAGAACAAACTTTCCACCTGCAATTAGAAGACAAAGAAAATCAAGGAGGAACTCGAGTTTGCAGCTCTAATGGACATCAACCCAAAACTAGTAAAGATCAAGAGAGGTTGATAGAAGAAAATGCAACCATCTGCATCCTCATCTCCTAGATCAGATGGAGCAAAATAGTTGCAGTTGATGGACAGTATGACAAGATTTCTGGAGGGAGTAGCAAGGGACATCATGGTCAAAATCCACATTCACTACGTCCTGACCGATTTCATGATACTTCGGACATGGGAGAAGAAGATGGACACCCATCATCCTTGTGAGGTCAGTTTGGGGCAAAACAACCGCCCTGTTGGGCCCCTAAAACAAAATCGAGCAAATCATTAATGGCCCGCGACCGCCTATGAAAGCCGTACCAGATGGGCCGACGCCCAACAGCCCACTAGGAGGCCGCGGGGCGAAGCCCGCGGGATGCATCAAGCCACGCCGCGGGGGCTCGACCCCCAGGGCGCGCTGCTCGTGCGACCCCCGCGGGCCGAAAGGCTCCCGGGTCGTGGGGTCGGGAGACCGCGCTCGCACGACCCCCTCATTAGCGTCTTCGCGAAGAAGCCGCCTGAGGCTTGCGCTCCACGCTTGGGCTACAACCCCGCTGCCACGCGACCAGTCAAACCGTACCCTCCCCATCTACGCCCCGCGCAGGGCATGGGAAAGGGGCATCTTGACTGCATTGTGCGGCAGCGCAGGGCATGGAAACGGATGCTAGCGGCACTGTCGGCCAGAGCAGGGCGTGGTCCGGCTCCTTGACCGCACTGTTAGTCAGAGGCAAGACGTGGCTCGACGTCTAATCACCCTCCTGGTTGACAGTCCGGACGGCCCGTCCATCACGACCCATTCCCGAACTGTACAACATCATTAACTCTAGGATAATACTCCAAACGCTCTAATCAACCGTTCAGCCTCTCCGTTCACTGTTAAGGCATGGGCAGACACTCCGGCGACACGACCTCACCGGCGACCAACGCGTGCGACGCAAGGAGAAGGACGCCCCAACCCTAGGAAGGCAGACGCGCCACTCCACCATTGTCCTTTTTTCTTTTCCTACACGGCACACCCGTACTCCCTTCATGTAAGGCCGTTCCCTCCCTTCATCTATAAAAGGGAGGGCGAGCCAATTTATCAGACAGGTTGAACTCAATAGCGAAAACCACCAAAACACGCCACACACACGCCACGATATTGGCACCTCACTCAATCAGAGACTTGGGAGCCCCTCCCTCTCTCGAACCAGTTGTAACCCCTACTACGAATCGCCGCTAAGTAACATGATCCTTTCAAACTAGACGTAGGGCCTCACGCCCGAACCAGTATACTCCCCGTGTCCTCTTAGCGAACCATCCGGGTATAAACGCGCATCTATAAATTTACTAGTTGGTGCTTTCACGAAATACTAATAGAGGCCATTCCTCAGCACCACCAACGCCATCATCTATAATGGATCAGGCCAAATCCACTTCTAATTCTCAGGAGAGAAGGTACGTTGTCATTTTAAAGATTATAACTCTCCTAGACTAGCAGCTTTCACCTTGTCTAGGAGGAGACGCCAGCGCTAGAGGAATCGCTCTCAAAAGAGCAACATTGAGGAAGAGGCAATCAAAGAAGAATCTACTACACCTAAGGAACATCCCCAACCTACAAAGGTATAGAAGGAAAAGATAACCTCCTCAACCGAGTTATTATCATCAGGAGGTCTAGCATCAGGGTCCCCATCCTCAGGACCCAATGAAGCCCCCTAGGAGTGACGGTGATGAGATGTCTTATCTGAAGGACTCTAAACTCTGAACCCTTGCCATAAGATAACAATGGTAGTTATCTATTTACTTTCTTGCTCTTTTAATTCATAGTTAGTTTTTATCATCCTTATATAGAAAACAACAAAAACATTTAGAAAAACTCAAAGCCCCATGTAACATCCCTATAGTGCAAACTAAAGGAGAGTTCACTGTGGTGGCCTAAAAATAAAATAAAAAGTAGCATGCATATTTCTTCTCTGTTCGATAAAAAGAAAATCCAAAAATAATTATGAGCATCTTGCTGCACTGTACGCACTGTAACAACCTTTGAAAACCCCTCACAACAACCAGTCTGTGAAACGGCTAACCACTAACTATTTATCCTAACCCGCTCCATGAGTTTTGGTGTTTTGTGAGATGTTTGCTACAGGATGACTCTAAGAGCTAGTCCACCTAGGAATTATCATCTACATCACTCGAAGTACACCTTCTCAACACACAGCTAATCACTGTGTAGAGGAAGCAACTTCTTGTTGGATGAGATTGAGGTTTCCAGGTACACCAACTCTTGCAAGCATGAGCTCCATCGAGAGGACTGCTTAGCTTCAAAGCTCAACCACGACAACAACTAGCTTGGGGGAAGGCATCCCCTAGGTACTCAGGTAAGTGTACCTACATGATTATCGAGTCAGTCATAAAAATTAAAAAATACCAAAAATATATGGGCACATAAAGGTCCATGCTTTTTAGAGTCATTAGAGTCTTATATAGTATGAGTTGTTGAAAAATAAAAAACCAAATAAAAATGTTTGTCTAGATAGAGTCAATAAAAAGGAAGCTCTTGAGATGATCTGAAATGATGATAAGTCTGCTCTGTTACAACACCTTTAAAGTGTCTAGAGTTTAGACATAAGTTTTCCCAAGTTTTAGCTCCAACTGTTTTGACAAGAAGATTTGCTCTGAGCCTGAAACTTGTGGGTTGCATATGCTTGAACTAAGTCTAGGTAATTGATTGATATGATTGAGAAAGTTTGAGTTGCTATACATTATGTTCTAAGTGACACTAGAGTTCTGAGATTTATCTTTTGAAAAATACAAAAACATGATGGGTTCCTATATGACAAAGCCTACATTCCCACCAAAGCCAAACATGATGAGATAGACTAGTTAAACTTCCACATATATCATGTGTTGACGGTCGTTAACGTCAACTTTTACTAGCACTTTAAACCCGAAGGAGAACATGAAAACACACTAGTCTAGGGTTTTAACTGACAATTTCCACGAGTTTTGGTGATTTGTGAAATTTCTAGGGAATTTTCCGAAAAAGACAAAAAAGGGATTTCAAAGGCAAATTTACCACGAAACTTAACCGCGACGCAACTACACCGCCAACAGGATCAAGAAGGTTCGAGAAGACACCCGAAGCAGCGGGGCCCGCAATGGAGCCCAGGTGGGGCCGGCCGGCCCCACCCTAGGGCCGGTCGGCGCCCTAATTCCACCGATGGCCGCCGCCTTCTGGAGTCTTCCTCCCACGGTTCCTTGGAAGCCAATCAAAGCATCCCTACGTCGATTTTAGGTCGGTTTGATCCAACGGTGCACATGAGATGAAGACGCGGATCGCTGACGTGGCGGTTCCTTGCCCCCTACTCCACCTCGGCCTATATAATGACGCCCCAAGGCCCCTCCTAGAGGCATTCTACACCCCGGTGCTTCATATTCTCTACATAATTAGGGTTAGGGTCCCTCTAGTTGATCTAGTTCTAGTTCATCTAGATCTAGTTCATCTAGATGTAGCAATTAGGAGAGACTAGTTCTTCTAGATCTAGTCTTGTTTAGAGATTAGAGAGATTGAGTAGAGGAGTAGAGATTCTGGAGGAGTTCTGGCATGTCGGCGCTTCTTCGTGGCTGTATTCTTCTAGATTCAGCTCCCTCGCCCGGAGCTGCGTTCTGAGGTACTTTTGTATTTACCATTCCGATTTAAGTAAGCAACTTGTTCTTATTTGTTCTTTGGTTCACATCTCATATTGAGGGCTTTGATCTTGGTCATTACTTGGTTGAAGTAGTATTTCATAGTGTAGGCGTGATGCCTAGGCTAGATTTACTTGTGAATGTCCCCTGATCAGCCGGATAGTGGTAGCTCACGTAGGTGACTTTATAGCTACGTTGAATCCTCTGTAGTCCACTTCCCGTTGATAGGACTGATAGGCTTATAGGTGTCTGGTAGGAAGATTACTCTGTTTCTTCTCCTATTCAGGTCATTTGTCCGATAAGACGATATTGTACAAAGTTTACTGAAGTCAGAACTAGAGTACATTAGCTATTTCCTTTTTCTTGATATGATCTAGCCTAATTGTAGGGTTAAGTTTAGAGACGTTGTCATCATCATAACTGTTCCCTGTGGATACGATATTTAAAACCTCCAGGTAAAATGTGACACTGGTATGATATCTCGTGCGCTTGCGGATAATCCTACTTAAAACTTATTTAATGGAATGCAGTTAAAAATACCAACATGATGCTTGTCATGCGTTGAGTTTTGTCAACCTTTGTGACCCTAGTGAGAAATTTGTCATGCTCTTGAATCAAGACCCACCTCCATATGCACTACTCTACACTGGAGTAGGCACAACAACATACCATTCCATCTACATCTATTCTAAAAATGTTTTACTCCTACACTAGGAGAAAACACCAAAAATATTTCCATTAGGATAGTCACCCAATAAATGCTCCAGTCCTTGTGCTATCCCTCCAAATCCATAAATGCCAAAAGGAGTGTTATGAGATATGCAAAAAAAATATTTGAAAGAAAAAAGAGAGAAGGGAAGGGAGGTGAAAAAAATGGACAAGTGTCCTAGTGCTGAAAACAATGGGTACTTAGATGCCCGACTCCCTAAGAGAAAAAAAATAGCTCATAACCTCTGGCCAGTTTTTAAAATTTAAAGGAGAGATAGGCATTCAAGGAGCTGAGTAGAATTAGGTTCCACCATATATCCACTATATCCATCCACCTATACATCTTGATTCAACTGTATGACTTGTTTCTCCATGGATCCATTGTTTGACTTTACAACACATGCATTGCAAGTTTACTCTTTCAAGCTTTCTCCTTACCTATGAGCTCCATATAAGCCTTAGTTATAGGATGAAAAGAAAGGCAACCATCATCACTGCCTTGGTGAGAATCCACAAATACCACATATATTGAGAGACTTGAGAGTGTCATACATGGGAAGCCCTGAGTTTTATTTGAAAACCTCTAAAAAACTCTAGAATGATAGTTGAGCGAAGAGCTTGAGACATAGTGCTTGGGCAGGATCTTTCTGTCTGTCAAGTACTCAAGGCCCAAGGAAGAGCTGATAAGCCCTATAGTCAAAGGTAACATGAGTAAGTTTGAAAGTTAGCTCGGTTATTGCTTAAGCTTGGAGGAGAATTTTTGTCTGAATGCAGGTATACTTTTGAGGAGTAACGTCGGGGTTGCGACAATGCTCTAAGAATTATAAACATCTATATCTGTTTCTAAGTTTAGCTTTGCTAAGGGACTAGCAAAGGTTAAGCTTGGGGAAACTTGTTGATGGTCATTAATGTCAATTATAAACCATCAATTATCATCAAACTTGATATGAAATGAACCACAAAGTTAGGTATAGGGTTTTGATCTAACGAGTTCCACGAGTTTTGGTAAATCTATGTTGCCGCAGTATATATCTTTGGAAAAGCAACCAATAATGATATATATGACAGCATAAAAGTATCTCAAATAATGGATTAGAATACATCATTGCGATGGGCTCGTTGAGACGATCGAAACAGACATATCATCTACCATATTTGAAGTCCCGGATGAAAAGATATCGCACCTACAAGTGGCACCTACACAGAAAGGATCTAGAAGGTACCAGAAGACACCACACCGAAGGGGAGGCCCAGCGGCCACCAGGTAGGACCGGCCGGTCCCACCCCAGACCGGCCGGTCTGGCCTAGAGCCCGCTGGCGGCCCGCTTCGCCCAATTGCTCCACCGCCTTTGAGGATTGATCTCAGCCGTCCGCCGATGTCGGTTTGATCCAAAGGCTCACGTTAATCGCTCATCCCTATAAAAGTAGCCCTAGACCCCAGGGGGAGGGATATCCCCTGAAACCCTAATTTATTATTCGTTGGGATCCATTCGAGAGGCGTCCCTTTGAGGATCATACTCTCATGGAGATCAACACACCAGGGAGATTAGGGCTAGACTCTTCAATGTAATAGTTTAGCAACTTGAGAGCTAGGGTTGAGAGACTTCATTCTGGATCTTGTCATGGAGCCTTGAAGGTCTGATATATCTCTGTATCTTATCTTTGCAAGACTTTTGTTTTAGTATATTTATCTTCTCTATTTACTTCTGTGCCTTATTTGTATGGTTGGTCTAGTTATCACACCTTAGCATAGGATCTCCGCCTATATTAGGTGCTCTAGTTATTACGTGTGGCTAGAGTAGTAATCGATAGTGTAGACATGGTGTCTAGGCTATATGTTACTTGAGGTTGCGCCCAATTCTTACGGTTAGTTGTGGTAGCCCATAGGGGTGACAGCTCTATGTGGCCTTCGTATTCCACCACGTCGGGGTTGGTGTTTCGTAGAGCTTTGGACAGCCTTCCCCAACTACTTCTTTCTCATCTATTCAAGAGTTAGAAAGGTACTGCTGCTCCGAAGTGTTATTGTGTGTGCTATACTTATCCATGCATTAGTTACACTCTGGTGTCAACTAGAATAGAATCCGAGTAATAGAGAAGTATATAGAAACCTTGAACTCTTCCTTTATCCTCTTAAGTTAGCTTGACTATACATATATTATAGGACTCTCCTCTGTATGTGACATTGTGCTTAACTCTTATCATTTACCACTTACCCCTACTTTAGTCTAGTCGTTGTACTAGTTAGTAGATACATGATGGAGAACTATCAAACATCTTTAACCATTGTTTCCCAGTGGTAAAATATAAATAACGATACTTGGAATACTCCAGGTAAAATGCTACAATGGTAATTCTGTGCGCTTGTGGAATCCTTCATATTTTAATTGTGCATAAAAAATACCAACAAGCATTTTTGGCGCCGTTGCCGGGAATAGGGATGTATCTTTATTTCTAGTAATGACGTTAAAAGTGTCAACAAGGGTTTAGAGACTTCTCATCCCCACTCTCTTCTCTCAGCCTTTTCCCCTTTGTTCTCAGACCCGCCAGCACCCCGTCACCTCCCTCCCTCCCCAACCCGCTAGCACCTCCCCTCACCTCCCTCCCTCCCCTCCTCATCCAGATGGCGTGGGCCGGTGGTGCATCGCGGCTGGCCAGAACAGATAGAGGCCCGGCCTACGCGGACCGGCTGCATGGCCGGCCAAGAGCTACTTGGCCAAGAGTGGCATGGCGCGGCTGGCTAGGACGGCCCGGAGGCGTGACTGGAGGCACGGCCTGCCAGGAGCGGCATGGCACGGCCTGGCCAAGATGGCATGACCACCTCCCTCCCAGTGGCTCCTCGCTCATGCACCCGTGGCCACCTCCATCCAGGCAGCTCCTCTCCAGTTGCGAGTGGTGGAAGCGAGCTAGATCTGACTAGAGTGGCAGCGGTGGGCTAGATCTAGCCGGATCCGATGGCGAGTGGTGGCTGTTGATGGTGGAGAACATCAATAATATATAGTGCAATAAACATGAGAAACGGTTCAAATACATAGAATTACATAAGTCTAGGGTTTAAACTAACAAATTCCATGAGTTTTGGTGAACTGTTATTTTCCAGGGAGTAATCTAGGAAGCATACAAAGGAGGATAAGATGCATAAAAAGACAAAACTTGACCCCGACGAAACTTACACCATCGGACTTAGAGAACTTCTAGTAGACACAGAACGAAGTGGAGCAGGGGAGGCCGACAAATGGGACCGGCTGGCCCCACCTGCCAGGCCGACCAACACCCTACTTTAGGGTTTGCCCCCGAGCTTCTGAAGTCTTCCTCCACCACTTTTGAGGATGCATCTAGCCCTACGTGAAGTCAGTTTGATCAAACGGCCGTCGTGTATCCTATCGGACTATAAATATAGGGCCAGACCTCTCTAAAGGAATCAATTCATTTGGAGATCAAGTTGTTTAGAGCTATAAACCCTAGCTCATCTAGAGATCTTGTAAATTTGAGAATAGGGAGAGAGGAGAGGAGAAAGTAGAAGAGGAGCCGGCTTGTCAGAGCTTCCTCAACTTTGTACCTTTATGGAGACGGTCCATCATTGATTCATCTTCAAGTTATTCATTTGGTAACTCTAAGTTTTCTATTTGATTAAGTTTTGCTCTGACTTTACTTTATTTATGAGATCTTCGCTCATATCGAGTGCTCTAGTTATTGCGCATAGCTAGGGTAGTAATCAATAGCATAGACATGGTGTCTAGGCTAGAGTTTATCAGAGTTTACACCTAATTCTTATGGTTAGTTGTGGTAGCCTTCAGAGGTGATAGCTTTGTTGGTCTTCATATTCTATCATGTTGGAGTTGGTGTTTCGTAGAGCTTTTGGTAGCCTTCCCCAACTACTTCTTTCTTATCTTTTCGAGAGTTGAAAAGGTACTGCTGCTCCAAAGTAGACAAGTATCGTAAACCCAATTTTTAGTTATCTAGTTCACTTTAGAAAACCCCTCTCAACCCACAAAAATATTTATCTTTTCTATCCTTGGATGTTCTTGATTTGTTTCTAGTCACTTCACGTTGCTCGTGGAAAATCGGTACCTTAGAATACTCTTAGGTGAAAGCTACAGCGGTATCTATGCGCTTGTGGATTTATCTCTTTGATTATTCTATGTGTGTTAAATATATCAACAAAGTGGCGCCGGATGAATTTGGTGGCGAGTGGTGGCGCTCAGCTAGATCTGGCTGCAAGCGGCGCCGGCAACCTCCTCCACCAACTTCCCCACACGAGTGGCACCTGTCTCTCTTAGATCCGGTCGCATACCAAGCCGCACCAGCGAGGCAGAGTGAGGAACGGTGACTGGGGTGAGGCCTATTCCTCAGGTGGCGACGGCCGACGGCATGCAGGGGTGGCAAATCCCGACCCAAATCTAGGCCTGTTAGGGTTTGGTATGGGCTTGTTCTTTTTTTGTTTTTTAATTTTAATAACTGAGGGGGGGCATTAGAACCATCTCAGGAAAAGGTTTGATTAATCGTGACCTTCTGTCTGGGGTGGTTTGGTTAATGCTTTTTGCCCACCTCAATTAATATTTTAAGTACAGTGAGCTAAGAGGGAATATGCTGGAATATGCCTTAGCTAGTAGCTAGCTAAGGGGTATTTGTGCACCTAGACATATAAATGAGAGACTCGAACCCCAATGAAAGGATGATCAATTGGCTCACCAACCAAGAAATCTTTTGTCTCTGTATTTGTGTCTGTACCAGTTGAAGGCCTCTGCCCCCTATAGAGGCCTTCACCGGCTTGAAACTGAGCAACAACGCCCTCTCAACTCCTCCCTGCCACCTTGTAAAAAAGAGAAATACATCAGAGGCCCATTAACTTGTGAGCAAGTTTAAGTTTAGGTCCATCAACTTAGAAAGTGGTTTTTTGGGTCAGTTAACTTGTGAGGAGTTTCAGTTAGGTCCATCAACTTAGAAAGTGGTTTTTTGGGTCTATAAACTTTATATTCCGTATCACTTAGATCCATATCCATCCATGTGGGCTTCCTTGTGCTGATATAGCCTGCTGACTTGTCCATCTGAAGCAGTTGTTGACCTTCATTTCATCACGCACCTTGTGGGCACACGAGCAGGCACCACCTCCACCATTGCGAGCGCGAGAATGAGCCGCCGCCGCCGCCGTAGCCAAACAGGCGTGCAGGCCTGATGCGGCCATGTAGGCGAGCGTCGTTGCCACCATGGCCTCGACGACGCCAGCGAAAGCAGGCCGCCACGGCCACCTGAATATGCGAACATGGCGCTGCCATGGCCACGCGAGCCATCCTATGCATATGGGTAGATGAGTGTTCTAGGTGCTCTTGTTTGTCGTGAACACCGAGCACGGGGACGGCGCACAATCGCCCACCAGCCCTCGTGGTCGTGGCGGCTTGCTTGTGTGGCCTTGGTGGCGGCAGGGCTCGCCAGCGCCGCGCCCTCGTGGTCGTGGCGTGGGGGGGCAGCGCCGCCCGGCACGGCCGAGGCAGCCTACTCGCGCTTCCTCGTGGCCGTGGCACCGCCGTCCGCGACCGCGTGCTCGCGACGGCTCGGTCATGCGCCCGCATTGGCGGAGGCGATGCTTGCTTGTTCACTTACAATATGTTTGACGAAAATGAACGATCAATAGCTATTTCAGATGGACAAATTTGCGTGCCACGTCAGGCGCAAGAAGACCATATGGAAGGATATGGACCTAAATGATACGTCATACAAAATTTATGGACCTAAAAAGTCACTTTTTAAGTTAATAGACCTAACTTGTAAGTTGATGGACCTAACTAAAACATGTTTACAAATTGATGGACCCAAAAAACCACTTTCTAAGTTAATGGATCTAACTGAAACTTGCTCACAAGTTAATAAACCTCTGGTGCATTTAACTAAAAAAACTCCTCCCTGCCAGGATTCCACAGTCCTTATTACTCATATTGTAGCTCAATTAATTAGTAACCTATGTTGTATTAACATATGTCTTGATTTTGAGCAAATTAGACCGATTTGAAATAGAAATGGTGATAGTAAAGTAATATTGATGTAAGGGAGAAGGTGAATGGGAATACTGTGTCGAGCCAGAAATAGTGTTGGGTACTGTAGGCGTCATAATGCTTTCCAGGAAGCCGCTTTAATTACCATCAGCATTACTTGCTAGATGATCATTAGAATTCTGTTGCTTTGATAGTTTTCGATAGGCTAATCTGACTGAAAACAAGTTATATGCCGATTCCATTCCCAAACCCAAATATCAATATGTTGTCGACAAGGTCAGGGTATACTCAAGATGTTGTTTGAGTAAGAGGCCTCCGTGGAAGCCGATGGTTCTTGTAAGTGTTCTTGTTCGCTAAGTATGAAATCTCGCCGTGGCTAGCACTGATTGTACAATGTTCCTATTTTTTTTCCCTTAGGAAGCACATGCCAATGCACGCTTTCGTAAAAAGACCTTTCAAGGCAACTGACAAGTAGCTCCCGATGAAGATTTCTTAAGCTTTGAGTTGTTTCATTGTTTGAGATATTTGATTTAGCATCAGAACACTTAGCTAGGGAGCTTACTTCAAACAAGCCTAACCACCATGCATGCATATTGTACTCTCGTGCTTTGACTTCGCAGTCCAAATAGACGGATAGACCATAGGACATCGCTAGTTTATAACTTACACGGTACACGTCAACACACCACGTACTCCTGCAGGTGCAATAATTTCCTACTAAACGCGTACGTACAGACAAGAAAGAAGCCAAAAAGGCCAAATAAGAAAGTTATCATCTTTGCAATACGTACTCCTATACTTGTTGAACATTACTAATAAAAAAGAAGTCTTTGACTACATGCGAGCGAGATACAATGATGCACTGATGCGTCGCGCGTGTTCCGGCCGGTGGCGCGTCTGCCACTCTGTCTCAGCGCATGCATGCATGAGCATGACCCGTAATTTCTTCATCACTCGTTTCTGATATCACCACTGGTGGCCGTCGGCGTCGATGACATCTCGACGTTGCTCAAGGTCTTCTTCTCCTTCTCCGGCGACGACTGCTGGTCGCTGTCGCCGGCCATGTTGGGGATGCCGAAGAGCTCGCCCATCTGCTCGAGTGTGCGGCCGCGTGTCTCGAGGAGGTAGGTGAAGAAGAAGACCCAGGCGAGCGAGGCGATGCCGGCGTAGAGGAAGAAGCTGCCCCCGATGGTGATGCCCTTGGACAGCGACAGGAAGGTCATGGAGATGACCCCGCTGGTGACGCGGTTCACGCCGACGCCGAGCGCGCACCCGAGCGCGCGGAGGTGGAGCGGGAAGATCTCGGAGCTGTACACCCACGTGATGGGGCCGAGCCCGATGGAGAAGAAGGCCACGACGCCGAGGATGGAGGCGATGCTGACGCCGATGGCCCAGGGGATGGTGGTGCCCGGGTGGTGGCCGATGACGGTGAGCCCCAACCCGAGGCCGACGAGGCAGACGACCATGCCCCCGGTGCTCGTCAGCAGGAGAGGCCGGCGGCCGAAGTGGTCCAGCGTGAACGTGGCCACCAGGATGAAGAGCGTCTTGGTCACGCCGACGGCGCACGTGGTGCCCAGCAGCTTGTTCTTGTCGGCGATGCCGGCGCTCTGGAACACGCGCGGGCTGTAGAGCACCACCGAGTCGATGCCCGATGACTGCTGGAAGAAGTGGATGCCGAGCGCCGACAGGAGCACGCGCCGGACAGCCGGCGTCGGGGAGAGGATTAGCTCTTTCCACACGCGCTCCTCGCCGCCGGTCCTCTTGGGCACGGTGACGACGTCGCCGTCGACGTCGGCGGGAATTCCGGCCGCCTCCTTGATGTCCGCGAGCCGCAGCGCGGCCTCCTCCGGCGTGTCGGAGGTCTTGCCGAGCACCACCTTGGCGTCGGCAAGACGACCCTTCATGACCAGCCACCGCGGGGACTCGGGCATGCCGAGCACCATGAGCGCGAGGACGACGGAAGGTGCGGCGCCGATGCCGAGCATGAGGCGCCAGCCGAGCTTCAGGCTGAGGTGGGAGAAGGCGTAGTTGGAGACGTAGCCAAGCAGGATGCCGAAGTTGATGAACACCTCGGGGAAGGAGGTGAGGAACCCCCGCGACGACGCCGGCGAGACCTCAGCCGTGTAGACGGGCGCGATCATGAGCGCGTAGCCGACGCCGATGCCCGCCACGAACCTGCCAGCCATGAGCATGGGGTAGTTGACCGAGAAGCCCATCATGAAGGCCCCGACGAAGAAGATGACGGCGGCGAGGATGATGGTGAGCCGGCGTCCGATCCAGTCGGAGGTGCGCCCCGCCGCGAAGGAGCCGATGAGCGAGTAGAGGTTGAGGATGCCGAGCAGGACCTCCACCTCGACGTCTGAGATCTTGAGGTCCTCCTTGATGAATAGCGCCGCGCCGCTCATCACCCCGATATCTAGAAACCACGTAGAATTTAGAAATACACCAATAAAAAGGTTTATAACTATCTGACATAACATACCATAAATACAGTCACTAGCTAAAACATCTATCATCATGACTCTTAATTGAAGGCGAGAGGAAATTAAACATCAAACATCTATATTTATACACTTCGATGAAGAAATCAAACATCTATATGTACTAAGATGAAGAGTATATATATGTACCGTAGCCGAGGAGGATGGATGTCATGGAGGCCAAGATGGCGCAGGCAAACGCGAACCGGACGTTGGACTTCTTCCGCGGTGGCGCAACACCGTCTGGGAGGCCATCGGAGGCTGCCCTCTTTGGGTCTTTGTGCTGTTCTGCCATTGTTACCTTTGGCGCCTTGGATCAGGCTGCTGCTAAGGTGGTGGGCTACTAGTGTACGAGGTTTTACATGTCCCTAGCTAGCCAGTGAGCAAAAGAAGCTGTGAAGGGGGCGTGCATATATAGGCCAGTGGGCCAAAAGCTGGATATGTGAACACCGCCCATCGATCATCAGAGAGGGACTGTTTCCGTGTCAACTTTGATGTTTGAGGATTGATATGATATGATACATATATACAGGAATAATTGTGTAGCCTGCTGCTGGGAAGAATTGGCTGTTGAAGACATCTCTGACTTTCAGGCAGGGGCATAGAGAAAAAAAAGGTACCTTTTGAACTTAACATTGAAAGAAAAAGAGTAAAGCTTAACTTCACTCAGTTATTCTAAAGCTTTCTGTCACTCGAATTCTTCAGACCAATCTAAGTATGCCATCATATCCTTCTTTTACAACGCCGGCAAGATTAGGGTGTGGGATTTGGGTTCATGGTTCGAGGACTTACCTATGTTTGTTAGGCTTTAGAGGGATCGATCACTAGGGGAGTTCACCTGCCCAGCAGTGATGCAACAGTGTCACCGGCCGGGAAAAGTGGGGCAAGGAGAGGTTGGGTATGGAAAGGGCATGGGCGGGTTAGTTTGGCAGTGGTGGAGGCATAGAGGGCATCGCCAGAGCCGGGCACGAGAGGCAATGGCGTGGGGAAACGCGGTTAGAGACGAATAAGACAATGACAAAGAGGAACATCAGATAAATTTAAGCATCTAAGCTATGGTGGAGAGCAGGCAGGGAGGTAGGGCAAGTGGCACGACAGGGATCAGAGTCAGAATGGTGTCGGTGGAGGAAGAAGGGAAAGAAGATAAGCTAGAAAAAATGAGATTTGATCTGTGTCGTCCTCTATTTCATATCTAAGGGCCAAAAATTTGAGACATAATACCTAATTGTTCCTTGACAAACTTAAAGAAAATGTGAAGGACGGAGGAAAACATTTGGGACAAACTTAAAGAAAATGTGAAGGAGAAAAATATTTGGTGATGCTAAAATTTAAAACCATAACTGAAGATGATTTCTTAACGTAACGTGGCTTAAAGTGGAGACACATTATAGATAGAAAAAAAAAAATGAGAAAAAGGACTACTAGAACTATGAACTCAACATGTGTGCTTCTCTGAACCGATAGAACCATTTCATGGATTCACCAAAACAGAGAGAGAGAGAGAGAGAGAGAGAGAGAGAGAGAGAGAGAGAGTTGCTATGTTTCCAGTGACTAAAATGCAAGTTAACAACTTTTAGTCATAACGGGCACCAAAAATTATAATTAATGTCCATAATACCGTCGAACAAGCATTGAAATGGGAGCTGCTCCTATCTAATTCTTCGAGGGAAAAAATTTACTGCAACTTCCGTATTAATTTGTTTCATGTTTCATTTGACGAACATGCAAAATTGAGTGTATTAATTAAAATAATGAAATTAACATTTCAATCAAGAGTTGTGAAAAAATAAATTGGATGGCCGCCACCCCCCATAGCTATAGTAGCTAGCCTATACAAATTACAAAACACTCCATGGATTTTCTCCAAAACAAAACACTCAATGGATAACCCTAGTCTAATAACTAAGGGACACGGGCATCAAGGGTCAAGCGATTCCTTTTCTGAAATATAAATCCAAAAGATTCGCTATCAAATTCGTCAAAGCTTAGCCATGCACGGAGAACGACGGAACCACACTGCCCATCACAGGTCTCCAGGTGTGCATGATTGGAACTACAGAACTCCCTTCCCAATTCGTCTCTACTCGCGGGTCATGCATGTTAAACAAAACCAAGCAAGCTAATCCACACACGCGTATATCATTGATGCGCACATATCTGGATAGTAACAACGACAACACACAGGACACAAGTAATTACTTCAATTTGATCCTTTGATGATTATATGCAGCTTATCATAAAGTTATTTCCTTCAAATGTGTTCACTGTATTGAGCTGATCGTGCGCTATTTCCATAGTAGTACTACTGTACACGTCTTCTCCCTGGACTTTTTCAACATTGTGCGATAGTGTCTCCAGCTTAGTGGACCATCTGTCTCTAGGTTTACAGTCATGTGTTGTTGTGAACGTCACCAGACAGACACACAGTTCCGTATTAATGTTCTAAATTCAGAAGGACCCTATCAATTTTACACACAACAAGCTCTTGCTGTTCCAGTTGAATCATTGTAGAATTCTTTTTAATAGTTTGTGATTACAATGCACATGACAGGAGATGCTGATATAAGAACACAGATACGGTACGGTTTATGACTACTTGCTCTCTCTATATACTAGGACTGGGACAACAATGAATATTGTTGACAGATGTGGGTATTCCATGTAGTTACTTGACTAAGTCCTTAACCTTGACCAAATAGCATGAGAAAATCTGGGCCCGCTAGATCCTACCCAAAAAAAAAAATACTCCCTCTATCTCAAATATTAAGCCATTCCTACTTTCTTAGAGAGTCAAAGCATCTTAATAAGTTTGATCAAAATTGTAGAGAGAACTATAAAAATTTATAACATCAAATATGTAAACTATAAAAATATAATTAAACAGGAATCTAATGATACCTATTATTGGTCAAACTTTAGATGTTTTGACTCTCCAAAAAAGTTAAATTGACTTACAATTTGAGATAGAAGGGGGGAGTAGTTCAAAAATAGATTGTACAAAATTGAGTTTGTGTGAATCAACTAATAATATATATATATATATATATATATATATATATATATATATATATATATATATATATATATATATATATATATATATATATATATATCCTGGAAATTCATTGTGCCACCATCGTCCAAAGTTTCTATTTGCGCCATCTAGTAAACTACAGGGTCATCCAAAAATAGCACTTCTCCAGGTCCATCTTTGTTCAACACGCTTGTACACATTTGCAGAAACATCAATCAAGTTTCCGCAACATCAGTGAGATATCCATTGCAACAAATTAAACATAGTCCTAATAGGAAAGCTACAACAACAAGCCAGAAGGTGGGGAGGCGTGTACATGTACAATGGCAGCCCGTGGACAGGTAATCTAGGAGTCAGGGAGAGAAGGCAAGGTTATTAGACACGAGCTGGTTTAGAGGATGAGAAGGAAAGATATTTTAGGATGAGCCAATGAGGTATGGTTAAAGATGATACTTATTTTTGTCAAATATGTGGTGGTACATTTACACAAGTGATGTTTAACAATTATGTACTATTATTGTTGAGAAATGGCATTTTTTTCCAATACATTTTTTTCAAATACAAAAGTGAGGTTTTTTATATTTCTATCAAATTACAATAGCATGTATCTCTTTATCTTTTTGCGAGAAAAAGAGAGGCATTTTGTTACTCTGTATTAGGATTACAGTCCCGAGCAATAATGTGCTCCACACAAGCCGGAACTAAGAAACACCAAATTGTCGACTGTTTTGTTCTCATAGCTAGTTTGCGAGCTCAAGAGCAACACAATTATCCTCTCTTCTCGTGCGAATGACTTCCCACTCAGATATCTCTTTACCTGAAGGCTGAAGCTCTTTAATTTATATGGTCACAACATGGAATGTGAACAAAGATAATGTGGGGGGGAGGTCTCTCTCTAATGCAAAACAACAAAAATGTTGAAAGACAATGTTGTTCTTCAATAGTATAGACATATCAATATGTTGTACATTGGGTGTTTTGACTTGTTACATGATATTTTACCCAAGAGGATCGGATGGAGGTGGTAGTAGGTGGATACATGCATGGCTTGTTATTGTGGAACGTCTATTATATTGGGTAACAACTTATGTGAAGATTTTTGGTAACTTTAGTGAAATCTTGGCATATATAACACAGGCAAAGATTGTTTAGCAACCCAAGTTTGAATATGAATTTGAAGCCTAAAAATAGTTTGTGACTTGGATATGATAGCAACTATGTTGAGACACTCATTATATAACAACTGATTATAAAGTATCAACAAATCCAACTTTTGGTTGATGTGTATGTGGATATCGCACACAGACATCAATGTGTCTGCTCACGGGAAACTGAGGAAGCCTTCATGCCATGAACTATTCATGTCTGAAAACACGGGAAACTGAGGAAGCCTTCCTTGTTCCTCCTACCACATTGTGCTCTGGTTTGTCTGTGCTTGTGTCTCTACTACGAGGGTGTGAAAAATAGTAGAGATTTTGCCATCCATCCTGATGCCACCAGGCCTACCACCATGGCATGGCTGCCTTAAGCACGGATGCAAAGCTGCAGCCGCATCAAAAATGGTATAAATGATTTCAAAATGGAAGATAATAAAAATGCTTAAGGACTACTTTCCATTTATAGAGCTAATCGATCTAAAAATAGTATAACTGATGATTTCAAAATGGAAGATAATTAAAATGCTAAAGGATTCAAAATTCAATCTATTACTATCAAGATCTCAAGCCAACAAAATTTTTTGGAACCAGAAATAACTAGGATTTTCGAAAAACCACCATAGAAATTCAATGTCTACTTAATCATGAAGTTCCTGATTTTTAGAAATTAAATGTAATTTTATTCACCAGAAAAATTAGTATTTTGCATTAAGCATACATCCTGAACCCGCTATAAAAGATAAGGAAATATCAAAAGCGACATAGAAAACCTGTTCGGAAGGGCTAGCTTATGCCGCTGTAGCTACAGTTGCGAGAGTGCTAAAGCCAAACAAAAGTGGCTACACCAGGCCCAATTCACTTTGTGACCAACTGACCATAGAGAAAACTGGCTCCTGTGTAAACAGTCCGCTACAGTACACAAAATACATTATTACGATTTTAGTTCAGGTTGTCTCTTTCCCAAATTGTTTGATGTTGAATTGATTCAGCTTTAATGGAATAAAATACAGCTACTAGACAACCAAACCTTAATCTTGAATTGATTCAGCTTTCACTGAACAAAACACAGCTACTAGACAACCTAACTTCTAACAGCAAATTAATACTTGATGAAAGTCGATCTTTCGAAAAACAAATACTTGATGAAAGTATATGCCTAGATCAAATCATCTTGCAAAAACTACTAGACAAAAAGATATTTTCCCCAATATTACTCATGGATTGTGATTACAAACATATTTATTAGTTTTGTTGAATAGAATAACACATATTCATGGACACTGACCAATTCCAATCTTGAGCTTGGAGTTTACTCAAATCATCGGATGCCTTGAAGGCTATATCCATCGGAAGTCAGAACAGGCATCAAACATCATAAAAAATAATTGAATTCTTGATGCCTTGAACTCAAAAAGACTACAAAGGCATACATACCATGAATCACGGAATTCTTATTGTTGGTTTGGTTCAACTGCTGTTCTATCCTTCTTCTCACATATGGAATCAATACGGAATCAAGTGGCCTCGAGAAATGTGGAATCGAGAGAACTGATCTTGAAATGGCCCAAAGTGCCGTATCCTTTGTAGTACCTGTGCATACTCCTGACACGATGATGCATCTTCAGAAAAATTAATCAAAGCTTCTGCTGTTGTGGACTCTGTCAAGTCCCCTAAACTTTTCTTGTATACTCCTCATAGCCTAACTGTGGGCCTGTGGCATAGCTCCTGTGACTTTCTTATCGTAAGGACCACAAGAATGTACAGTTATTGCTCCAGCAGTTTTAAGGAGACGATGGAAGTCCTGATATTCACCAACAGCCAGCAAAACATCAACAGCATGCAGCACTTACTGCAATGTCATCGTCACCCGTGAGGATTCCAACCAGATTCTCCAGAACCACTCCAGCATATAAAGGTATAGCGCCAGATTGATGAATGAATTGGGAGGTTGTCAGGAGCATCTCTCTGCTGCTCCTGCTATTCCTGATCGGCAAGGGTTGTTTGGTTCAGAAGCAATGGGCAGAAAGGCCGGCACGGACCAAACGGCACTGGTGCTTATGGGCCACAATGGAAGAAATGAGGGACCGAGGCCCATTATGGCCACCCAGTTGCATTAGCTAGCTAGATATGTGTTTCCGCAAATGGGCTTGTGGCCCAGTGGTAAAATTATTCAGGGATAAAATTTTAGTGCTTACATCTTCTTTTGGAATTTTTCTAGGATTTGTCGGGTTAGACATTAAGTGGTAAGTGATGTTCCTGTTGATGCCGAGACGCTAGTGGTGATGATCCGCCCGGCTTCCTAGTCCTTTAGAGGTGTTTATAGGAATAGATATATGTGTGTTTCCTTCTTGTTCGAGTGGCAACAACTTCGGCGACGAACCCTGCCACTGGCGTGATTTAAAAAAAAAAAAAAAACACCCGGACACTGGCCAGTGGCCACTGTTGATGCGGACGATGGAGCACGGCGGCACAGGACCTGCGGCAGCGGCCTGGCCAAGAGCCCGGACCGCGAGCCGCACAGCGGGATCCGGGGAACAAGATCCTCTGCAGTCGACCCTCACGACTGCATCCGGTAGTCGCTCCATCCATGCCGTTCCTTGCCATCCAACAGTCCAGCTGAGCCCAGCCCCTCGCACGCCCTTCCGGCCCAACAACACGGCCTGTTAAGCGTAAAAGGCAGCAGCGTCGTTCCTTCTCTACCCCCATCGTCGCTACTCGGTGCCGTCTCTCCCGCGTGCACATGGCTCCCTTCTCTGCAAATTGTGCTTGTACTGTGTTCTAAGAATTGTGCCATTGCTTACAGTTGTATGGAAAATGAATAGGAAGCACAAGTTTTTTAGCAATTTGTGCAGGTAAAGTGCTGGCAAATTATGATTGTACGGAAACAGAAAAGCAGAGCAAATTGTATAGATTGTCTTCTGTAATATTAAGACTGAATAAAGAGCAAATTGTATAGTTCGTTTTCTAGAATGTGATGACTGACTAAAGAGCACGCTTTGCTGAAATTTTCAAACTTTCCATCTCAGACATGCATGTTTCGTTTTGATGCAGAGAAAAAAAACTTTATTCAATACATTTTAACACATCTGCTGGCTTCGGCTGCCCTGTGCCGGTTGCTGCCCGCACGAGCAATGCCGGTTGCCACCACGCTCGTCGCACGCTTCACCTCTCCAGAGTCTAGACCTCAGCCCAACGAGAGGACGGAGTCCCCCAAGTCGCAGGTAGTAGTAGTCCTCCTTGTCGATCCACGTTGGCGTTGTGGCCGCCTTCTTCGGAAGCCTCTACTCGTTCGTCGAGGAGCTGCGGCGTGGAGCCGCCAGACCGCTGAGCAGTCCGCAGTCAACGACGGATGAGGAATGACCTGCGGACCCGGCGTCCTGGCCAGCCCGGCCGTGTCCGTCGACGCCGCGACGCGAGGACGACGGAGGAATCGCGCCGAAGCTCCGTCTCCGACTCAGGCCGCCGCCGGCCGACGTGCGCCCGTGTCGCGTGGGTTAGGCGCGTGCTAGTTGAGCCAAGGCCCCGCGCTTCCAAGGCTCAGACGCTAAGGAAGCCTTGTCCCTTGTGGGAGCCGTTTGCCGTTGGATCTCGGTGAACGGTCGGATGCCGCTGACTGAACAGAGCAGTCGATGCCCCTGACTGCAGACGATCTTGTTCTGGATCCGGAGAGTGGCTGACTAGCCGCTTGACCCCCAGCGTGGCCCTCACCGCCGTTGCCTCGTCGGTCGTCGCCCGAGGAGACCGCGTCGACGTATTTCCTCTCGCTGCATGCCCAGACGCCCAGTCTATGTCACGTTTCGTCGTCTCCCTATCCAACAGGAAAAGGGAATGGGCACTCCCCATCGCCACCAGCGCCAACCTTTGCAGCTATCGGTCGGGGGGAAACGGGGCTCCTACATGGTGTACAGGAGCAAATCTTGGATGGATTGATCATTGATGGAAACTGCACTAATTTTTTGCTTAACTTTTGAAGAAGCGAATGGTGTTGATGTATTGATGTTTTTGTCTTTTCTATGTCCGTTATGTTCGTTGTTTTTTTTATGTATATAGACATAGCGTATAACTAAACGTATAGTAAAAGTTATTTG